>JAWLRI010000959.1:1396771-1407076 GCA_034781795.1 Crypturellus tataupa | reverse complement strand
CCCCCACGGCCCGGGCAGCGCCGCGGTGGGCGGTTCGGCCGGCCCGGTGCCGGTCTGGGCACGCACGGCCCGGGCAGCGCCGCGGTGCATAGCCTGGTGCCGGTCTGGGCACGCACAGCCCGGGCAGCGCCGCGGTGCACAGCCTGGCCAGCCCGGGCAGGTAGGCGAGGAGGTAAAATGGCTTCGTCGTGATCTGCTCGCTCGTGTGTTGCCGTAGGAATGGCTCCTGCGTTTTACTGCAGCCTTTGCAGAAAGTTTCAGAGCTCTTCAGAGCTGCCCTTTACACATTTGCATCATTTGCATTGTTCCCTTACTAGTATTTCGCTTTGGTGGTTGTTTTTTTCCTTATGCAGTTTCTCATGTGGGCGTGAGAATTTTGTTATAGGCATCACCTGCCATATGAAACAAAAGTCCTGTGTTTGTCTCCCGTATTAAATCTCGTTAGAAAGTTCGCTGCTATGTCTGACTTCCTCATTTCTCTCAGACTGTGGTGCTTCTGTAATCACTTTTCTAACAGCATCGGTTTTCTAATTTGGGGATAGGATTTGCTTTGAGATAATAAGAAAAAAAAAAGGGTCGATCTTAGGAATTTCGTTCACGTGGCTGGTTGCAGCAGGATGTGGCAGGAAGGGCGCTGAGGAGTCAGGCTGGCGTGGGGGCTGCCCCTCTCCCCTCCGTCTGCCCTGCCTTGCAGCAAGTGCTGCACCAGGATGCGCTGCCCTGGCACTGAGTGAGTGCCGACAGCCCTGTGCAGAGAGCAGTGACCCTGTAGCTGTCTTATTTGGGGTCCAGTTCCTTAACATCTGCTAATTCTGACGTTGGCTGCGAGAACTGTCCAAGCGAACGCCCGAGAAAGGTGCCATAGTGGGAAACAGCTGCCCGACAAAGTCGCTGCTGGCTCGGAAAATCTCCCTACAACCTTCGCCCCCTGCCCCCTCCTTTCACGGCCACAGCGCGCTCCGTGCTCCGTCATTGTCCGTGTCCCCGTGCGTGGCTGATGAATCGCCATTTTAGGCAGGCGGTTTATGGCTCGTAAATACTTGGGTGTGTCAGGCTGTAATGGATCCCTTAGGAATGACTGTAGCGTTCGGAGAGCGGCTGAACGCATCCCTGTAAACTCCCGTCTCTCCGGCGTAGAAAATGGATTTTAATGGTCGCAAGCAGATGGTGCTCATGGAAGGGGGAAAGCAATCTGATTATAGCTCATGTCAGACAGGGCGGAGAAAAATAATCTGCTGTATTTAAAGCTTTATTTTATTAGAAACAGGAATATAGCTTCAAGCAGTTCTGATTGATACAGTGTAAAAATCTTACTATTATTGTAAGCATTATTATTGTAAGGGTCTCGAAAGACAAAGCGGATCCGGGCAGGCTAGGTAAGCAGGAGAATCTGTATTGTAAGAACTAGGTGGATTTTTTTTTACTTGTTTGATTTTCATCAGGGTTTGATAACCCCGGTTAAGCTGTTAGGCCGCTGAAAGAGTTAAACCATGAATGTCATTACCACCATCACAACCTTTTGAGCGTCATCAGTGTCCCTTAAAAATCTAGTCACTTGCATTTATTGGAAAGGTCAGGAAAGAATACTCCATTTTGGGTCACACTGAAGTGATAACTGAAGTGAAGATTGCTCCACTGAAAAATCAGTGATTCCAACAGTTTTGGCTTGGATGCTCATCCAAGCCTCCAGAGAGCACATAAACACCCATTAATGCGTACTTCATGTGTAACATAGTGATAAACACAAGGCACATTATTGACTGAGGCTGGGACACATAGGACTTAAATCTCACTGCAGACACTTAACTCTGTGAGTGAGATCTATAAAAAAAATCCATATAATGCTTTATGTGTTTGTTTCCATTATCTTCTCCAATCACCGTTAGAAAACGCACCCAGAGCCCCGGGTCCTGAGCCTCAAACACTCAGTTCTGTGTTGGCTACAGCAGCAGGTGCCTGGTCCTGTGCATCTCGCATTCCTGCTGCTGTGGGAGCACGTGGTCAGCGGCATTAAATGTTGGCTCTTTACCCAGTGAAACTTAGTTGAAGGCTACGGTAAGTATTTTGAAATGAGAGGTCTTCTTCTGAACGTCCTCTGGCTTGATCAAACATGGAGGAGTTAAAGATGAATGGCAACAGATCCTCCTCTAGCTGTATGTAAAACAATAAAGGAATCCATGCATAAGGGCATAACAGGCATCCAGATGTATCTGTAGGCTTTATGTGAAGAATCCTTCTTCACATGGGCATCTCACACAGGGCAGCAGTACGCTTCTAGATTCACATCCATCCTCCCACTCTTTGCCTTGACTGCTGAGTGATGCTTATTATGAAACTAAATTTCAAATTCCCCACTGTACAGGGACTTTAGACTATGACATCCATTCATAGGGTCCGGTACTTACAGCCTGTCATAACTTTGTGTGTGTCTCAGGAGCCAGAGAAGTGAGATAGAATTTTTGCCTATTTGAGATGCTCCGATGTCGTCCAAAGGCTCCAAGCGTGGAGGTTGCCGTGCCTCAAGTCAGCAGAGAGCTTTGCACCAGTAAGAACAGGGAGATGGGACCCAAAGATACCAGATTAAGATAAGCAGTTTTGCTCTCCTGGTTTGTTGCTACTATCTGAGCCTGGCTGGTGTGTGGAAGGGTCCAGCACTTTGTTGTGTTACAGCCAGACTGGGTAGTAGCCGTGTTTTCATTCCTGCGTGTGTCATCTGTGAGTAGGGCAGGCCACTTCCTCAGTACGAGGGGAAAAAACAGAGGAAGGGTGTGATTGCGCGGCGAAGTGAGGGCTTCTGCTTGTTGCTGTAGCTGTGGCTACTGGTCAGCAGCACCGGGAAGCTGCAGGGTCCTTTCTGGAGAGCGGGCTGGAAGTACAGGAAGCACCGAGATATGGAGGAAGCAGATAATTGGCAAATAGACTGAATGGCAGGTGGAAATATAAGAATATCATGTCCTGGAGACAGCGTTCTTTTAAATTATTTCACTTGTAAGGTGGATGATGGAAGAGAGAAGAAAATTAACTTTCAGTCAACTCTGAAATATTTTTTTTTTTTTTTTTTTGTGAAGGGACCAAGGGAACATTTTGTCTAAGAGGGCTTAAAATTTAGGCTTGAGCTGCCTCTGGAAGGAGAGATGACAAGCAACTGAGACTGCAGCTCTATTAAGTTTGTACCAGAGTGTCTGAATTTCTTTACAGGGCTCTTTGTGAGACTTGCAATAGACAAAGGCCCGATATTAGTCTTTCTGGCCCTGAACCAAGCACGTTCTTGTTGATTCTCAATCCTACCAACCTCCTCTAAGCTCCACTGGGGATCAGTTACTGACATTGGCACTGTACATGGAATGCAAGTATCATTGTGTTAAATCAGTGCTAGGGTATTGTGTTGCCAGCTCCTATTTTTGTGAAGGGTTCCTAAAAGCTGCGCTTCTGGATCCATGCGAGTATCTCAGAATTCCTTAAAGAAGGAAAAGAACAAAGAAAAAGAAGTTAAAAATATGGATGCTTTCCCAAATGCAAAAGAAATCAAAAGTCAACTGAACAATATGAAATGAAATAAAGCTCATGATATTTTTGGTGTGGCCAATGACTTTTCAATGCCTGGGCTTGGCTGAACTGGGAAAGTTATGGAAGAGTACGGACAATATTTCATGCTGATCTTTCTAAGGGGACTAAAAAAAACGAGGGAAAAGGGGACATGAGAAAGTCTTTGTCTGTCTCTCAGTGGGTGAACATGCCTGTCATTGTGGGAAGCAGAAAGCAGCAGTGTGCGCCTGGTGCGCCGAGAGCTCCAGGCCATTTGGGTGGTTACTGAGTGGCTGTGGCTGGAGAGCAGTAAGTGTTGGGCAATGACTGCGGGGCCGGCCTGTGCGGTCCGGGCAGCTGTCGCTCGCAGGCTGCGCGGAGACAACCGGCTCGTTTCACTGAACACCCCTCCCGTGGTGATAACTCCTAGCCCCAGCTAGCTGGAAGTGGCTGCAAACCGGTGACCTGGAGGTGAAAGGTGCCACCGTCCATTCCAGTGCTCTGAGTCACTCGCCTTACAATGAGCTTTCTGTGCAGCTTCCAGGGATGCTTTTGCCTTGCTGCTTTCCAGCACTTATGGGCTGTGGTTAGAAACAAACGAGCTGCTTTCCACAAAATCTTTTCCTCCAGCCACTTCTTTATTTTAAAGGGCAAGCTGGCAGATAATGTGTAGCCTGAGGCGTTACTTACTAATTACAAAGATCATCTTGCTTTAGCTTTCCTTACCTTGAGTGTTCAGAGCTTTGTTACCGCCTGGAGACTGTACTGTTCATATTGGAACCTGCATTCGGGACCAGACATGGCTGAGCGTAGGCTGTGAATTCAATACAAATTAGTTCTGTTTCACATTTTGCCTCATTTTTACAGCAACATAGGTTTGTAATTACTGACAGTTGGCAGTATTTAAGCCAAGGGAGTTCTTTGTATACATGCAAAAGTGCTACTGTTTGTAAATGTTGGCCTAAGTTTGTAAGTTTGTGCATTGTTATAAAGTCATGCCCTGGAGACTAGAGTTTGCTACTGCCTCCTTATAAAAAGGAGTGGGAGAAGCTTGTGTTTGGAGCGGACAATGGGCCAGCTAAAGTCAATGGCAGTGGTGTACTGATGACTGAGGTGTTTACATGCGTGTGGAAACGTAGCTCATTATTTTTGCAAGTACCATTCAGCTCTACTATTGTATGGATCTCCGCCTTATCTAGGGTGCCACACATTAGACAGACACCATATGCTATGTCAAAGCAGGATAGACTTATTGTGGAAAATCTGCAGCTCACAAGCCTCATTAGGAAAACAAAATTAACTAAAATGCCTCCCCACACCATTGCAAGAACATTGAAAACCCATTAATTAAAGAGAGAATAATTGGGAAGTACCAAATGAAACTCCCCCACTCCATCATGCTTCACCTTATTCTATTTTGAGGCTTCACCACTGAATTTTCCTGAAGGACAATGCTGAATCCTCACATATGTGTTTGCTCTGACTGGTTAAAACAATGCCTCGATGCTATTTATTGTTTTTAAATAAATGCAGACCTCTGCAGGGCCCTTGTGCCTCAGTGTTTTCTAGCAAAGGTCAGGAATCTATTCATAAGATGTCTAAAATGTAATTGTTAAAACATCTCTTTGCTATGTCACTCTTTTCCCTTTCCTCTCCTCACACAAAATAATACATTGTCATCAGCTGCTATATAACCCTCTCCCTCTAAGCATAGCATATATGGCTTTCCTTGATATTTTCCCAAGCCTCCTTCCTGTTTAAACAAGGAATTGTTTTAGTCAGTTCTGACCAAATATTCCTAACCTTGCTATCATGAAAAAGTAGTATCACTCAGTTTTATGTGGTGCTTTATGAATGCTGCAGTTTTATTGCTCTTGTGAATTGCAATATTATGGATTATTATTATAGAAATACATGTTCTAATACTGATGTTCTTGCAGGGCTCTTTCTGACTTCTGTTTTTTCTTCTGTGAGTCTTTCAATGGACAATGTGACCAAAAATTTAGACTTCTGATGTACCGGTCAGTTTACAAGCCCAAGTAGATAAAACAAGAAGGGAGAAAGGCAGGGAAGAAGTGCCATTCTAGTTCAGTAATGGTGTACACTCCTAGCTCCTGTATTCGTAGCTGAAGGTGTACCACTTGAGTCGCATGTTTCAGTTGCAGAGTTCTTTGACTTGGCATTTAATATTTTACTAAATAACTTTTAAAGTTCAAAAGATTGATCAGATATCTTACTGACCAAGTCATGTCCCACAGTAAAGTTGTAAGTCCCTTGATCAGAAAACACTGAGCAATGCAGAACCCAGGACTTGCTTACTGTTTTGCAAAAATTAATCATCCTCCTTCTTAAAGGACATACTTTGGTTCTTTGTATTTATCTGTCTTTACTTAAAACTATTGATTGATAGCTTGAAACTATTGGTTGATATTGTGTTTTCCCTTTTTTGAGGGCATTTTTTCACTGTAACCATGTCACCTGCCAGTCTCCATTTTGGTATAGTAACCTGGGCAGAGCAAGCTCTGTAGGTGTCTTACTTGGCAAGGCAAATTCTACAACCAAGCAATAATTTTATATCTGTTTTTGAACTTCTGTGAAATTGCTAGCTTGGTTTCTGAAGAAAATGTGACATTGGATCACAGTGTTTGGCTACCTAACTTTGTGATATTCTTTTCCTAATGTTTTTCTAAACCTTTGGTCAGGTTAAATTGACACTGTCAGAAGGGTAGGAGTCTCAGAGTTGACTGTGGTGTGTAAATTTCATGCTGGGAGGAGATAAGATAAATCAGTGCTACCACTGAAGAGCAGGTAGAGGAAATTCAGCGGTTAGGTGTGCTCCTTAGCACCAGCCAACCGGCACCTCAGCATATACCTCCTGGTAGACTGACCATGCATTTCCCCAGGGCAAAAGTAAAGAAAGAGCAAAAAACACATTGTGGGCAGAACTGGGCTATTTTTTGAGCGGTGGATGAAATAAGGGAACAAAGGGTATAATTTCATAGGAATCCAACTTTCCTAAATTATTTATTGAGTGGCAGAACTAATTGTAAAGTGCAGACATCGACACTATATGTCTCTCCTGTAAAACACATGTAGATGTTATAAAATTAAAGATGTCAGATACTGAGATTACTACTGGCCACAGGAAAAATATTTGCTATTTTTGAATTTTACATCTTTATGCTTGTGAGTTTGCGCTTTGTTGATACTAGCAAGTGCTTTATGATTATTTGGCCAGAAATACGGTCTACATTGTACAACACTCCTCAGTGTTATGGACAGAAGTCATGCGAGCTGAGGCATTGAAGAGATTTCTCTGTGATGATATGTATCTGTCATAACACCAATGGAGTAAAATTCTCCAGACAGCTCTGACAGTCACCTCTGGTGTCTAATATATTTCGTGATGACTTTTACTATCCATAACATATTATGAATTATTATCCTACCTATTGTCTTAAACAATTGGTAACACAAATTCCAATATCCTGGCCCGTCTTACTGACAGCCCACCAATTATATACCCAAATGTATAGACTTACAAGATAGGCTATTATCTTTTTGAGGAAGCAGTTAAAGGATGAAGTGTGTCAGCCGGAAGATTAAGAGCCCCGTGTTAGTATGAAGGGTTGGCTTTCAGTTCTTATGATCTGTCACGTGAGTAACTTCTGGATTAATGGCCATCTGAGATCACGGTAATTTGCCTAGAAACATTAATGACAGGCAGTGCAGTGCAGAGGGGTCAGACATTTATGTCTGGAGATCAGTATTCATGGACCCCATGGGAGGACCATCAGGCATCTAGGCAGGGCATAAAAATAAAGCATCTAAAAATCATGTTTACTGCTATTTTTAAACAGTCCACAGACCTCTAAATATATTTTCTTTATAGTTCTATTTTTCAAAGAAAAGTTCTATTAAGAAACTTCATGGCAATATGAAATTACAGTTTTAACTATAGAGAGACTTTGGCTGATTCAAAGATAATTAATAATTTTTTTAGTTATTACAGGAAATGCACTCTTGACACCATACAAAAAACAAGATGAAACATATTTCCTGTAACAAATTGCAACCAAGATAGGGCTGCAGGTTTTATTTAATATATGTCATATGCAGTATCAAGCAGCCAGCCAGAGTACCTTATATTCTGTTGTTATATCAGTCATTGAGAATACATCTAAGGTATTGTGGTCAGTCTAGTTTATACCAACAATTAATTGCTATATATTCTTATTGATATATGACCAACATACTGCATAGGTACAGAAGCAGCTTTAGAGCTCTAAAACATTCACAGTTTATTTGAAGTGCAGTTAAGCTAATTCAAGTGACTGTGTATTATATAAATTACTTATTTCTTTCTCTCAAAAAATTCACATTGAATCTGCTTAAATGAAAAGCCAAAAAGAAGATTCTTCCAACTGCCCATTCTGCAAACTGAGACCGAGCCTGGAGAATCAAACCATTTTTTCCCTCCTACAAGTGGTTGCTGTTAAGCAGTCACCATTCACTGTTGGCTACCCAGACACAACAATTCTTCTCCACTCTGAATTCTAATTGTGCCTGAGAGCAGGAACTTTTGGATTTTGTTCAAGCTGTGTGTAGAAGTGATAAATCATTTTTACAGCTATTATTTTACATGTGGAAATAGAGTTTTGATGACTTTTTTTTTCAAAAAGATTTGATTTTGTTAAGGCTTTTAATATAGTGACTTTGAAAATGAAATGAAAATGAAATGAATATTGTATTTTATGCACCCCGTTCTTTTAATCCTTATGTGCTGAAGCTAGTTAGAGTAGTCTATATTTTCTACTTGTTTCTTTTATTAGCATCCCTTTTTTAACACAAAGCAAAACAAAAATATAAAGGGAAAAGAAGCAATATAATGGAGACAGAAAAAATAAATGCCCTCTATTTCTTTAGAAATAACATATTGCAAAGTTTGTTTTTCCCTCACCAAAAACAGATAAAAATATTTTAAAAAACTGTTTAATGGACCAAAAATCTTTCCCTGTTTCATTTGCTTATGATGTAGTTTTAACTTTTATTGCACATTCAGCATCTCTACAGAATATTTTGATTTTGGACTTTTACAGTGTCGAAGGATCTTTTTAGGATAGAGTTTTGAAAAAAATGAAAAGCTAGATAACAGCGTAGCTTCAGTATGTGCTGTATAAATATTTATAAAACAAGGAATATACAGTATATATAATTAGTCAATATTTCTTTTGTAGCACCAGCTTCCCTGCTGCATAGCCTTTTTTGAAGGTAGTTGAAATAATCTTGAATCCCTGTTGTGTGAGCAGCTGATGGATTGAAAGTGGTAGCCAGGATTAGGTGCAGAGGATAAACTGCAGAAGGTGGGACAGAGTAGAACAGTGGGAAGAATGTTAGAAGGAACGTAGGCGAGGGAAACTGGCATGTTTGAGGGCAGAACTGAGGGATTTATTAATTCTATATAATAGAACCTCAGAATAGTTCCCCAGTTGAGGTAAATTTGCACTGTTCAATTGCCATTAGAGAAACTGTATCAGTTTCTCTACTGGACATATTGCAGGATGCTGGGCAGATGCAGCTCATGAGCTTGTGTATGTGCATTTGTGAACTGTCCACAGTGAGTTTTTACTGCAATGGGGAGAGCTGCATGGGGTGATCCGAAACAGAGCCAGAGATTACACACATTACATGGCGTATGTAATCCAGAGCCTATGGCTGGGGCCTACTGTCTTTCTTTTCAGTAATACAAGTGCTCCAAATATGGTTAAGCTGAGTAAACTGGATCCCATCTTCACTTTTGTCCTCAAAAGTTCAATCAGTGGTTAGTTACCCTCATTAGACTTTAATTCTAGACAGAATTTCTTGAATATTAACGTTCAACTAGTATATCTCGATAGGCATTACTTTTATTAGAACACTCACTGTACATGCATGTGAACTGTAAGAAAGCAAATTTCTTAATCTCTCAAATAAACTTAAATAACTTAAACAGTCTTCAGTCTCAACCTAATGGTCACATTTTCCTGCTTTAATAATTATTCTGTAAGCTTTTGCAAATTTCTAACCTCCTTTTATTGAAATGTGCATTCCCAGAAAGGATTCTCTATTCTCAAAGAATAAAAAATTCCATTTCTCTGCTGTTCAGTCATATTTCTTTTTTTTTTAAAAGAGAAAAGTAGTTTATGCTTCTAAATATGAACTGTTCTGCTCGCTTATCTGTCCCCTAGAGCTCCAAGGCATTCCCCAGTGTGTAGGTCAGATCTACATTCTTTCTTCTGAGCTGTCCCAGCTTTTGTTTTGAAAAGACAGTGTGTTGCAATGGGCCTAGTGCACCAAGACTGGCAAATTGCTCTGTTTGACTGTTTGCCTAACCTTTGTGATATCTGCATATTTTACCAACAATTTTGTGCTTATTTTGGGGTGATTAGTGAAAATGATGATTCACCTCTTGCAGCTTTCCCATTACTTTTTAAATATTTTTCAACTGGCTGGTCCTTAATCAACTTAACGTATGGCCCAGTGATGGCTTATAGTATTGCCTTTCTCCTATAGTAGATACAGAATGGTACAACTATAATATGGCATGTAATCACATGCTGTACAATTACCTAAGTATATCATAGAATCATAGAATGCCTAAGGTTGGAAGAGACCTCTAGAGATCATCTAGTCCAACCCCCCTGCACATGCAGGGCCGCTAGGACACGTGGCACAGGACCGCATCCAAGCGGGTCTTGAAGATCTCCAGAGAAGGAGACTCCACAACCTCTCTGGGCAGCC
>JAWLRI010000959.1:1324215-1396671 GCA_034781795.1 Crypturellus tataupa | reverse complement strand
AGGGCACACTGCTGCCTCATGGTCAACCTGTCGTCCACCATGACGCCCAGGTCCTTCTCTTCAGAGCTGCTCTCCAGCTGGTCGGTCCCCAGCCTGTACTGATGTTTGGGGTTATTTCTCCCCAGGTGCAGGACCGAAATATCACATCTACCTATTTTCTTTCTAAATGAGACTTGTAGAACAAAACTGTTTTTTTGACACGACAGATTTACTTTAAATCATGTTAGCTGTTTTTGATTTGTGACTGTTCCATAGTACAGTTGGACCTTCCATTAAACATCAGCCAGTATAGTCTAGCCAGCCTTTTTCTGTGGCCCTTGAATTTATTCCGAGTGCACAAAACCAGAACAAAACCAACTTGTTCACGAATAAAGATTATTCTTTCTTTATTTTTTCTTTTGCTCTCTGAAGGAGAAAATAAAAGAGAAAACAAACAAAACTTAGATTTCATTTGTTCTGGTACAAATGCAAGTAGCTTTTGCTGAAAGATGGAAAAAAGTGGAGGGTGCAAACAGAACAAGTGTGTGTTTCTGGATTTGATGGATGTGTGGAGAACACCGATAAAATCAGGAGCTTTGCAGACACTAAAATATGGTTTTGCAAAAAGTTAGTTTTCACTTCAAAAATGTTCTGAATAAAACATTTCAGGGAGTACTTTTAAACACTAGGCCTCAAAATATCACATCTATTATGTATCTGTAAAAACTTGAGTGCTTTTTATGCAGGATTTGGAGAAGTGACTTCTAAATTCCCAGGGAAAATTGGGAAAAACAAAACAAAACAATAGAACTTTCCATTTCTCTTAGTATTTCTGAAATGTATATGGTTGGTAATTGTTGTTATGAACAGGAAAAAAAGGAACTGATGAAGAAATTTTCATTTGCATGACATCTTCCATCTAGAATGCCCTTTGCTATTCTTGTCACACACAGCCCTACTACACATAATGCAAATGTAAATACTGAGAGCTATCTACAACTGTTTAAACCTTTCTTTTAACTGATGGTCTCAAAAAGATGAAGTGTGATTCTTCAGCATGTACTCGGGAAAGGTCATTGCTACTAAGCCACATTCACGTGTTTTTGCCTGATTAGGAGCTTCCTACTCCAAAGGTTTTGGATATATATCACTAGTAAGAACTGATTTTTTCACATGTTTTCCAGCTTATACAGATAACAGAGCCATGAGTCATGAAAACAACACAAACTCTAAAACAACTCTTCATTATCTGTTCATGGAATACCTACAGTAACATTATAAACTTACTCAGTATAGCTTAGTCCCCCATGTATTATTGTTTCCTTAAGACACATGCCTTTAGAAGCACATCATTAGCATTATGCTATAGTCTTTTTTCTTCTATATCTCAGCAGAATTGCTGCTGTTCATTAAGAGCCGCTATCATCATTGTGAGTCTCTTTAGTAGAAAGCGTGTCATATACCATGGTATTGAATCATACTAATTTTTTAATTAGAGAAGACTCTACCAAGGCTTTTATAAACATGATACATTTTTGCTTACTGTTTATTTCCTTTACTTTTTTGCTTATCTACCTTCCTGTGCTTTGCATGGCGAGATAAAATGTGTGCCATGGCTTTGCCTTCTCTCAAAAGGCAACATGGCCAATGAGGTAAACTTCTTCTTTCCCTATTTTGTATTCAGCTAAATATAACTATGATTATAGTAACAAAGCACAAGGGGAACATACTGTACAAGAGTAGTGTTTCTGAAAGAGATGGTACAAACACAACTCCCAGGTTTTCTCTGCTAGTGTAGGACTGATTGACACGATCAGAACAAAATTTACATGGCAGACTCCTCTTAGCGTTATTTTTAATAATAATATTGTTCCCAACAATTGTTTCCTGTCTGCTTTTAATAGCATCGACAAAGAAGTGTGTATTGTCTCCTGGATTACTAGCTTGGGAATACCTAACAAGCCTGAGATTCAGAGTTAAGTCAAAGGAAAGAAAAATAAAAAAAGAAGATGCATTTGAAGCCCTTCACATTGTCAGTTATCTGCCTGAAGCCTGAAGTGTCTTGACTCAGCATAGAGGCTTACAGACTAAAAAGAGAGAATCACTGAGCTGCTTCCTGCTGTAAAAACCTCTAGAGTTTCTAGTAAAAACAATGTAGTGTACAGAGCACCTACGTCTTCCTCATAGAAAAGACTTTCTAAACATGCGTGGGTAGCGGGTAGCTGGAATGGCTTTGTTATGGGCTGCTGCTTCCAAACATCCTAATAGTCTGGGTGGGAAGTCCATCCCAGAGAAGGCTACGTGGGAGAGCGTTGACCAGGTTCAAGTCTGGTGGGCAGGACACCAAAGGCATCTTTGTGAAGGGATGTGGTCACGCGCCAGTTAGTTACAGTGGGAATATGTCTGGTGAAGAACTACTACTCTATGTGCAAATGACCTCTGTGTCTGAGGTCTGTAGGATCAAACAAGAGAATACCTGTCTGAGAGCTCCATGGTAGGCAAAGCATTGGTGGCCGTTTGAGTGTGGGGTGAAATCATGGCCGGGATTGTCTTTGTTCATCTCACAAATGAAGACAGATAGAGGATGTCTTTGGGAATTTGTCCATAGAGAGGGCTGTTACAACAATTGACTTCTAACTTCCATTTCACAGTTTCTGCTCTTTGTCTTTGCTAAATGAAGGATGCTCGAGATCAGGAGTACCTCCTGAAATGGAGGGGCATAACCATGACGCCTGTGCTCTCAAGCACGAACTGAAATCGCTAGAGCTGTGTTTGCTTCACATCACTGCAGTTCCACCACTTGCTGAATGGCTTTACTTCAGTGTCCTGTTTGGTCATCTTCCAGGGAAAACCACGTGCATTATCTATCCACCTCTGAACCTACACAGGCAGAGAAACTTCAGTCTCCTTTACTGTCTTGCTTGCCTACCTTCTTGCGCTTTGCATGACAAGATGAGATATTTGCCACTGGACTGGAATAAAGCAGAAAGACACTTGCAGGTTATTTAATGTGGCAAGGACAATGCAGTGAAAGGGAGCAGCTTTCTGGGTTGGTCAGACATCTGCGAATCTGATCATTTCTCAGAAAAATCCAAAGCCTAAAAAAAAAATAACAACTCCCAAACTCATCCATCACCACTCCAAATCTTTCTCTGATTAAACTGCCTGGAATTCTACTTGACGATGATAAAGAATGACATTTGCGAAAGGTCAAAAGAAATATTTTCAAATTCACTCATCTGGAATAGATATGTATTTATATTGCTCGGTTGAACTGTATTGATCACTGCAGTGATTTCAGAGTTTTCCATTTACACGAAGAAGAAAGATCATAGGTAATGGATAGACTCAAGCCTATCTATCTGCCTCGAGCTGTACTCTTAGGGTAGGGCTGCAAAAGGAAGTTCCTGCATGGAAAAATAGGCCGTGGAGTTACACCATGTGGCCACTCACATGGGAGCTCCTTGTGCATGTCCAAACTCCCAAGACACCCAGCAAAGTCTTAGAAGAGCCAAGACACTGGATTCCCATCCCAGCTTGCCTCGTGGTGACTATTTGTGCTCTTACAGTCTGTAGGAATGACCTTGGAATAAGTGACTGAGATTGATGTAGCCAATATCAACAAATCATATACCAAGCTCTTCATTGGACACACAGTCATAAGGCAGGTGCACCTTGGTGCAGACTCCAGGGACAGGCAGCTGTGGGAGAAATTCACAGACAGGATGAGCAAATGGCTCTTTTGGGGTCCCATGGCTCCATGAGGATTGGTGCTAGACTGGGAGGACACGTGAAGCCAGAGCAACTGAGTGTTGGCAATGACTGGCCCCACTTGCTCCATAGGGGTAGGATTGAACAGCAGCCCCTGTTCCAGCACAGCTGTAGTGCTTGAATGGTGGCAGGCTGGTAGGCCAGCTCTTTTAGGACACAGTTTCTGTGCACAGTCCAGGAACCTGTTTGGCAGTGCTTGCAGACTGAATGGTGCTCCATTTTTGCTTTTAAAAACAAACAAACAAAAAACAAAACAAAACAAATGAGCACACTCTTTGTTGTCCAGCTGTCCAGTAGTTACTTTTGACAGTCCAGCTTCCTCCAGCTTCTTGATACTCCACCTTGATGTGCAAAGAATAATTACCAGCTTCCCAATGGAGATGTGAGGACTAAAGTTTCTGTATGAGAAATTATTCTGCAGACACTGTAAGCATCTGAGCTACTGAGGCTAGCTACTGTCTATGCTACTAACTAGTTACAAACAGATCTGTGCAAACAAAACAAACTTATTTGTTTTACATGATGATAAAGATTATGAAGATAAAGATGATTACCTCTGGAGTACAGCAGGTTAAGAATGGAGAATGAAGTATTTCAGCAACAAAGCTACTGTTTTGTAAAGTAGTAGAGTAACTACTAGTAGTAACTACTACTAGTAGAGTTATATGGTGTTTCAAGTCCCTTTACTCAGCACTAATGGAATTCTTGCCAAGCCCAATTACACCCACCTAAAGCTGAACTAACTTCCCACCGCAGCAGTAACGGTAACTTGCTTGCTCTGTTTTCACAGAAACTGAGGAAAAACTTCCCTGCCTCTAGAATTTCAGTGTGGACCATTTATAGCTGGGTACGTAAGCACATGTTGCAAATTTCTAGTCCTGGATTTTCAAATACAAATATCTACTTGTATAGGGGAAATAAAGGAACAAAGAATATCCTGAACTGTGCACATATTTTAGGTCCTAATATAGTGATTAAAAAAGAGCTTGAGGTTGGTGAACAGGTTTAGTTCCCTGTAGAAACTGGGACCCAAATTTAAACATAAGTAGAGGAGAGGCTGTAAGCAAAAAAGCAGGAACTGTTAACCAAGTCTCATGTTTGTAATATAGGAGAGTGCTGCTACATTTGCCCAAACTCTTGCCATTAGATAACTATTCAGCACGTGCAGCTCACCTTGCCCATGATCAGCTGTTCTGACAGCAAATTCCCAGTTTTATGTTCATTGTCCGATGAGCTCAGTATATGTAGAAGAACAACACAGAGAAACAGCCTTATTCCCTGGTTCATAGGCAAACTGCCAAATTCCAGTGAACATAATTGTCTCTGCCTGCACAAAGCTGGATGAAAAAAATTGAAATTATGTCTTCCTGGTTGAAGTGTTATCTTCTTTGCATATTTAAAAAATAAAAGGGGTTGAACTTGCCCTGAAAAATTATTATCTTTATTTTATTTTACTCATATCATCAGAATTCTTAGTTTGGGAAGCTTTGCTTGAAGCTACAGATGACTTAGCAGGATATTTCTTAGAGAAGGAAAGAAAAGGAAGAAGGAGTCTGCTGTTACTTAAGTACTTAAGTATGGATAGCATGGAGGCTGCAGGAAAGCATGTTTTGAGGAACAATACTTGATAATTTTGTACTACTACTTTTTCATTTATGACCTAAATGCTTCAATATGAGAGGAAAAATGAAATATGATTCTCTTCTCTGCCTGTCTTATTAAGATATCTTCTGTTCAGTGTGAGTAAGATTCACTCCTGAGATATTTTCTCTTCCTAAAGAAGAGAAATGGGAGTCTAGGAAAGAGCAAATTCTGACAATTTTCTGAGCTGCACTAGTGTATTTTGCTATAAGGCAAACAGGGATCTATAATAACAGCTATATCTTCTTCAGTCTCAATCTCAACTTTACTACTCATATAATTTTTATGAAGAGCTTCATATCTTAGGAGACCAGAAGAGATCACAATCTTTGTCATCTCACCTCTTACATAGCACACGCTGTAGTTTCCCAGTTGTTCCAGTTCTAAACCCAAATGGGTTGAATAAGAGAATTTTGTTAGAATTTCTGAGGTCAACACAGAATTTGGGAACTGTGATTTTCTGGCAGAAATCATTCTTATTCTTTAGGTCCATTTGAAATGCAACTCTTGACTATCCTTTTTTTGCTGAAAAGGTTAAAGGCTTAAAATGCTTAATGGTCTTGAAAGTTCTTTAAATTCACATGTAGGGATAGGAAATTTACTATTTACATAATACCAATACTACATAATATCAGTAACACTAGAATAAGGCAAAATAGGACATCCAGGCTCAGTACACTGTAAGGTTAAACA
Source organism: Crypturellus tataupa (assembly GCA_034781795.1). Lineage (NCBI taxonomy): Eukaryota > Metazoa > Chordata > Aves > Tinamiformes > Tinamidae > Crypturellus > Crypturellus tataupa. The sequence continues at coordinate 1,390,587 of JAWLRI010000959.1, read as the reverse complement.
TGTGCTATCAGAAAACTATTTTCATGTATGTTTGTTTCTGCACTATAGGAATCCAGGGAATGGTGACAAATGGAACATTGTCAGTCCAACAAGAAATACCGAGCGGAGCCAGGCGATTGTTGTCCGGCAGCAATGACATCAGTCTGCGTTTCTCGCCAGCCTCCTTCCACCACGTCCACAGTTCCACTCTATAAAGGGCCACTCCCTTCCTGAGAAATCCCTGTATGCAGGACAAAAGCTGAGAGACTTTTTTTTTTCTTTACACGAGTGCACTCAAATGTTGAATCTGCAATTTGTTTGTTTATGTGGACAAATATTCAGCATTTCAGATTAATTCCCATCTTACCCTGGCTGCGGTGGTCCCTTCAGGTTGGTTTGTTCAGAATTTCAAGTCGTTCCAAGGCTTCTTAAATAGATGAAATCTCCAGTTTTAATAAATAAATTATCCTTTCCAAAAAGCTGTTGCCTCAAACTTTTAAGCTGTACCCGTCCCTACAACTGCGTCTCCAGGCTGCCTTTGAGAGGGTATAATATCTGAATTCCTGAGTAAGCAATCCATCACTGTAGCGTTCAGTACATGCTTCTGTTTGGAGGTCAAACCGATGAGGAAACTAATTGCTACCTAATGGTTTTTGCTTACTTGGCTTGTTCATTTCATAAACAGTAGAAAATCTTCTCTTTTCAAAGATTAAAAATATTATAAAATATTGTGTGGGAAAAGGAATTTAATCTCTGCAAGGGAGAAACTTGCCTTCAGTTTTCACATACTATTTAAAATATTCCTAAAAATCACATCTTCCTCAATTCTCAAATAGGGCTACTTCCAAGAATATTTTGATGATTTACAAAGGTCAACCCAAAGGTTGGCTTAACTGTTTTAAGATGCATAACCTTCAAAAGACAGTGATAACTGAAAAAAGAAAAAGAGTAATTTTATGTACCAATCAGTATAATGCTGGTGAAGCATCGGACAGGATGTATGACTTGAGAACTCACGGTACTCAAAAAAACAGAAGTAACATTTTTACTGAAAAAGATGCATTTCTATTTCAAGGTAGATCATCTACTTTTTCATAACATCAGAAAAAACTCAGTGAAGATAAAGTACTTCAATTTTACCATGAGGTAAACTCAGTAAAATCAATTCTGTTGTTCTCATTGGCAGTTATTGAATTGTCATGGAGTACAGTTAGACTTTCACTCTGTTTTTACATTGGAATAACTCACTCATTATTATTACAATGTTAGCACTATTCCAGATAACCAATTGGAAAAGTAATTTTTTTTTCACTTATATTTAACTTCAGTAGAACCTATCAATCAGCACCATCTTGTCACAAAATCATTCTAATAATTTTAAAATGAACATGTTTTGATCTGAATCTTAACAAAGGTGGGAATTTTAAATGCATATAAAGAAGGAAACAGACAAACAAATACTGATTCTAACATATGCCTGAATGAAGAACGATTACGTATTTTGGATACATATTTTGGGATTTAGGAACTGCAACTCTTCCAAAAATAACCTGGCACATCAATTTCAAATTTCACACTAAACTGTTTTAATATATTTTAAAGAAAGATGTACAGTAGTTAATTTTTTTTATTTGTACAATATACTTTTTTGCTTGTTCATCTATTTCATTCCAAAATAACCTAAAAAAAAAAAAAAAACCTAAATAAACTTAATTTCAGGTCAAACACATACTTTTTTTTTTTTTTTTTTTTACTAATTTGCTGAATTAGCATTGATTTGCTAGTTTTGTTGATATGTATCTGTATTTTTAGAATATATGAATTATTTTTCAAATTTTATCCAGTAGTAGTTTGCATATACCAGACTTTGTTTATTGTCAGGCAGGATATTACATCCAAGTCTAACTGATATTACATATCAGTTACATATCAACCTAGCTGATATTTTTTCCTGGGTGTTTGCAATTATTAAAAATTAGTTTAATTTTGATTCATCCATTTTTTTTCAAATGTCATGTCTTTAGCCATTGACTGGCGCAGTTAATGACAAGTATGAAGTTTGTTGTTCATAAATATCATTAAAAATCCTTCACTTGAATTGGAAGTAGAGCTTCATAGAGCTGGCTGTCGTGCCATGACACAATTACTGCTCTTCTTCCTGTTCCACCTCCTGAGTATTGTATATCCATTAAAGAGTCATTAGATAAAAAATGCACGATCAGTGCAACAGCAGGAGCAAGAACTCAAGACCACTCACCAAACCATGGGAGCACTGTAGGTGACAGGCTGAATGCAGGCACTTTTTTGCATACTCTCTGTCTTTATTGATCTATCATTCCTTCCTTCATAGTGACACAGCTTAAGTGCACTGGCATCAGTACTGTTGGATCATTAGGGATGCCAGTAATATACTGGACTGGGCTCTTTTCAGTTATGTCTATATTAATAAATGAAGAAGGTCAAGGTTTTTCCTGAGAGTACAAGTCAACTGTCACAGAAACGGCTGCATCTATGTAAGTAAATTTTTGTCACCCTCACAGCTGGGTGACTGTGTGCATGCTCTCTACTGGGAAAGGTCCCTGAGGCCCTCCAGCTCTTGAAATGTGCTCAGGAATTGCTTGGGAGAAGTCTGGTTGACACGGGCCAAACCCCTGGGTCATTCTCAGAGTTTATTAGTACAGACAAAAGTATTCCAGCTGCCAGAAATGTTCCCAGGCACTGTTTCATTTCCTAAAGCAAACATTAGGAAATTCACTCTACTTGGAGTGATATGACAGCTTGTGAATCCCAAGGCACTGAAGTGCCCTGCAGAGCCAAGATGGCTTTGGGATATGCATATTTGCAAAAACACTTGTGATTACAGACAACCAAGAAATGATGGATTTAGACAGATTTGGTTTAGTACAAATGCCTTTCTTACATTCAGCTTTTTAAATGCTGCCCAAACTTGACTTCAGTTACTGTCTACAATTTCTGCCCTAGCTATTAGTACATGAAGTAGGTTGCATCCCTGAAGACACCACTGATGATAGAAATGCTACCCTGTGTCTTTATCTTCACTGGTCTTCCAACACAGTTGTATGGTGATAGCAGTGCAAAGCACTTCAGGATACCTGAAGTGAAAAGACTAAGCTTAAAGGCTGAGCAATAGCAATTCCTTATATTGCTTTAGATACTACTATCAAGTTTATTTAACTAGAAGTACTTGGACTAACATTGTTTAGATAGTGAGTGTCACAAAGGAAAGCACCTTGTTGCAGACACTATGAAACGGCTGCTGACTACCTCTGAAATTTCCTGCTTTGAAAAACCCTTCTTTGTCTGCTGAGCAGCAGAAGCATCCCTCATCTGAACGGGAGTACAGTGCATGTCTAAGTGTGTCCCACAGTGTTCAAGTCATTCCTAGTATGAGAAATCTGCTGGTGAGTCTATGAGCAAGCCTTTATAACATCTGATGAATCCAGCTGCAGTGAATTTGAATCATGGAGCTACTGTTAATAAAACGCTCTTTGCTTCTGTTTTTATAGCAGTCTGGTGGTAGTGGAGGCAGTCTTCACAGTCTTCAGAAGCTTGACCTTTTTTAGTGAACTGACACAATTTGGAAGTGAATCTTGGTAAGTGGAACATGCAGAAACAGCAGAACTTTTACTATAAAAGCTATCTCAAGCAGGTGACATTTTTCCTCTCAATTGAAAGGTTGTTTTAGTCCACAGACAAGTTTTTCAGTTGGCTGACATGGATAGACCTAAAGTATGTCCTTAGGTTACCATAGAATCATTAAGGTTTGAAAAGACCTTAAAGATCATCAAGTCCAATCATAAACTCATCTTCAGTTTTCTCGATTTCCACTTTCCTCTAGTATTTGTGTTGTTAGTAACTTACACAACCAAAGTTTGGCAATGCAGAAATGTGGAAGAATTAGAGCTGTATTTCTCTGGAGAGAGAACTCAGGTCTTCAGCTGAGTTATCCCTTAGTACTTACTGCAATTGGATCTCCTTTCAAGCTTTCTGTTGCCTAAAAAGAAATTCCAAAATTCCATCTTTCACTTTCAGAAAAAAAAAAAAAATCAGAAACAGAAAAAAGAAAATAGTAAAAAGATTTTACAAAGTTAAATGCTGTCAAATGTGATAGACGTACTTGTGTATACAAAGAACAATGTAAAAAAAACCCATAGTATATAGGAGAAATCTACTTGATTATTTTCTCCGTATATTTCTATTTTTTTTTCCTCTACTTCTCACTCACTTTGTGTCTCCCAAATTGGAATGATGTTTTGTAATCACTTTGTAAGCCAAGGGATGGAGCCTTTTAACTCTGATTTTGCATGAGTTTATAATGCAAGAAATAGCTATGGCTATCCTCTTCATTCTTATAGCAGAGAAAACAAAAACTTAAGAGAAATTGGTAATGCTAATGCTGTAAACCATTGAGCTATCTACATCATCCTTTCGTTTTCTACAGAATCTTTCTGTACTTTCAAGCTGTTCCTGTAGACTTAAGTCCTGCCGGTTGGGTCAACAGCAGTAGCTTTGCTAGAGTTTTTACCGGAAAGATTTACATCCAAGCAGTGAGTACGGGTAATTTGCAGTCAGTGGAAGTTCATAATCTAAAAGTCCCAGTTGCAATACTTAGCTCTGGTTCCTATCTTCAATTTTAAGATGAACTGAGGCCTAGAAATGAACAACCCTGACCTTTATGTTAAAAACCTAAGGCATTTCTACCTTCACAACGTAGTCTTCAAAGTAAACTTGACCCTGGCTGTGAAATTCTCTAAAGCATTGAGATACCAGCTTTTTGTATGCCAGGGGCATGGCAGGTTTCTGACTGATGTTTAGTTTAGACATATACACAAAGTGCCTGAGGCCCCCGTTGAGCCTGAACAAAGCAGCCCAGGGAAGGTCTCACCATACCGATTGTCTTATGCTGACATCGGCCTTTCCATCACAAAGCCCTTCAAGACCTAAAGTAATCAATAATGATGAATGTGGTTTCTTCCCTGTATGCATCCGAGACAGATGGGGAGTCCCTGTGGACAACAATAGCCCGCAGGCAAGGGCCCTGACATGGTTACTTTAATAAATAAATAAATAAATAAATAAAGCATCCACCTCCAAATGCTCACATGAAAATAAGGGGCAGAGTTTTATGTTTGTTCTTCTTTTTTCTTTCTCCATATTTGCTTGCCTGATGGTGAATTTCTTCAGAAAGCAATAATCGAATCCTTATGGATCTTTGTGCGTATAAAACCACCTAATATATGCTGCGTTCAGTACTGGTCAAATGGAGGAAACAGCCCCATAGTGGCACATCCCCAAGGAGGCTTCAGGTACCACCGTGAAGAGCATGGATGTAAAGGATTATGATTCCACCTAGTTGTCTAGGTTGGCATCATTTTGTGAACAGATGCTGCATATACTTTATCCCATCCCAGCCTGCATCTCTCCTTCTGCAGGGATATAATCAATCCTATTAAAAATACAAAAAGAAATGAAAACCAAGCAAAACAGAAGTGGTAAATTGGTTATTTTTCAAACATTGTTTTTTCTCAGTTATCTTAGCATTCTCTTGTGATGTTAGTAGGGGTACACCTCAGTAACTGGGAAGGATGAAGCAAAGTCTTGTAAAAGCATTTGCAAGAACTCTCTTCATTTAAGAAAATTATTTTAGTTAAACTGTGTGATTCACTAGTAAAACTAGGAGCAATGACAAAGCAAAAGAGGAATGCATACAGGAAACTGTGAAGTTGGATTTGGCCCTCAGTTCCAATGGGATGAGAGAGAAGCTTTCCTGTTTATTATTAATAGAAAGCCTGGTGTCACATATTAACAGATTTTATTATAACAGTAAATCAGTCCTACTAGCATTTTACATAGAGTTCAAATTATTGTGTGGTAGTGGATATAAATAGGGGAATGCTGGCTCTTACATTAGAAATTAAATGAAAGTCTTAAGACAAATAGATTTTTAATTCGTATATCATGGGACTATTTGATCTTAAGGTGTAACTAACTTTTGTTTCTGCAGATGTGATCCTCTCCCCATGAACCCACAATCATAGCTGTGAAAAGTCCTTCACTGATCACCTACAAGGATATGTAATGATTCTGACACCCTTTTCTCTTCCAGCCAAAGACACATGCTGTCAGTCTTCAGCAAAATATTAGCTGTATTATTGACCAGTGTTGCTGTCTCTGCGCATGGATGGAAAGAAAGAAAAAGACGAGTCTTATACCAGCAAGAAACTGGTTCTTAAATCCAAGATTCTTATTTATATTGACTCCCATGATGAGTGAGTTTATTCTTTCAGTCTCAAAGCTCAAAAAGATCAAGCGTCCTCTGTCCACTGCAAAGCCCATTTCTCTCACACCAGCGGAAAAAAAAGAGAAGGAGAGGGCGGACTTTTTGGAATAATTTATTCCAGTCCTCCTGGATGGGTGGGGAGATCAAAGATTCTGTGGGGTTGCACTACTGCAAATGAGGGCACTGTTCAGCTCTGGATCAGAGTAACTCATCCCTGTGGACAGCCCTTGGAAGAAAATAAATGCACACCCAAAGACAGATTGTTTCCTTTACATACTAACAAAAGTGTTTATTCTAGTACAAAGCTGGAGAGGAGCAATTAGAGACTTCAGGGAATGCGCTCAGTGAAAATGTGGTTTTGGTTATACTGGAGTACAAACAATTTACTGAATTGTCATCTTCTACTTCATGCGGTAAGCAGTGACACAGCGACCCTGCTGCGGTAACCCTACGCTCTGCAGTGCTCTGAAAATACGATAACCAGTGTGGCTGCCCCGAGATGCTGCACTTGGCTGCACATTCCTGCTGCGCCACAGTGCCCTGTCATGGGGACAACCAGGGAAAGTCTCCTGCCGCTTGCTGTCCCCGAACCGTGTATGCAGCTGTGGCTGCCGGGAGAGCAAACATGCAGTGTGCTGCTACGTGAAAAGGGAGGCGATGGGCAGACCTGGAGGGAAATGACCCTAAAGGTACTTTCTGTGGTTTATTTGCAGCAATGCTATATTTACAACATGCCTAAAAAAGCCTTTGTTTGTACCTATTTGGCAAGCTAAAGTTATCAGTTCCAGCCCCAAAATCTTTCCTTACATATCTGATCTATCTGTACTAATTGGAAAAGATGAAGTGAGAGACAGATGGATGGATTAAAATGAGTCAATGTAAGCTCTGCTTTTAAAGTAGCTCCTTCTCCCTCATTTTGTTTTATAGCACAGCTATGCTGAGCCTTCAAGCATGGACGTTGGTGTCTGAAGCCCTCTCCTTTCTCACTTCCAAACCTGTGGTAAGTGTTTGCCAAGAATCCCCACATCTGAAAGGGGAACCTAGGCACTCTATTTAACAACCCTGCAGCTAGACTTTCCTAGAGATCTTTGCTATGTCTGTCCTTGTAGTTCAACTCCTCTGCTGCTCTGCAGCCACTGATGTCTTTCCTTCAAAGGTATTCAACAGTCTTTCCTTCCAGATGTAAAGGAAACTTGAGACCACTATGTTGTCCACTATTTCACTCCTGTCTGCCCCCCTAGCCTGGTCTCAGCATTTTTCATCTTTGTCTGTTATGTTTATCTCTTATTGCCCTCCACAACCACTGCTAGCATTTATTGTCTGCTCTCATCCCTTAAAGACTTGTACACAATTCTAAAATACAAGACAACAGCTCACCAAGATGAACCCATATTCCGTTCTCCCTTAGATTCCCTTTTTCACTTGACCTTTTTGTGAGGCTTGGAGACTATGTTTTGAAGGTCGTAGGACTGGTATATACTCAATTAGACTATTTTGGATGAAGCAGCAGGCTAAATCACTTTGTAGCCTACCGCTAGTTTCCCTTTCTGTCTGTAATTTGATATATACAATTCAGTCTTTGGTGGACGGCAACATTAATGGAGAGAGAGGCAGTAATTTATATGGGATCTTGCAGATCACTGGTTTCATGCTTCTGTGAGGACATCTGCCACCAAATAGTTTTAATGTAAGACATCTTTAATGTCTTTAATGTAAGACATCCTTGGCAAAAAATATTTCAGTGACCTATTCTTGAGATGTCTACAATCTGGTATATAAGTAACAAGATGCACACATTCTTTTTGAGAAGAATCTGTAGATTTTAGACCATGCAGAGAAGGAGAAACATATATTTGGCTAAAGCTGCTACTAAAAGCATCTGTTGCTATAATAAGCTGCAAAAAGCTGTAAACCATGAGCAGACAGCATATACACAGACTTGATTGGTTGGTCAGTGCAAATCTTGTCATGATTTCAGACCATTTTCACAGTGCAGCAGCAGTGACTGTGTTGGGTAGCTTGAATCTTGGAATTCTCATGCTCTATCAGACTACAGTAGCTGAATCACATGAACTAACCATAAAAAGGGCCAATTTGTGCTGAACCCGTGAAACACACCGACCTCAGACACTGTCCCACTTAACATGTGAGAAACTTAGACACATGAAGACTTGATATCGGTAACATGCAAAAAGCTATGACCATATTGTCTTCTATGTACTGTAGTTGACCACCAGCTGTTAAACCCAAACCATTCCAGAGGTATTGTGCTGTCAAACATATTTACTTAATTTCAAGTTGTAAATGATTAGGGTATTGACTTCCAATGGCCACATTGGGCAGTCCAAGTTGAAGAGTTGGAACATATTGTTCCTTAGAGCTTTGGTCTCCTGAGAAATCAGAAATGGCAAGAAAGAAGAAATTGCAGTGGAACTTCTTTGTCCAGACCCACGTCCTTGTAGTCACCTCACTGCTTACAAGCAAGTAAGCAGGTACAGATGCAAGGGCTGCATCTGTACTAGTAAACCAATCATGCTCCGAACAATTTTCAGCACAGAGCAGCCAACATGCAATGGCGCATATCCTTGCTGACACATTTCTTCATTCCCCCCAAATCAGGATGGCTGCATGAAGACTGCCAACTGGGAATGGTCTGGGGCCTGTGCTAACTCCCAAATCATACCTGCAAATTCTGATACTGGGATGTGCAAAAGATTTGCCAAAAATTGTTTTAATAAATTTGCAATGCAGATGAACAAATTTCAGGAACTAGGAATGTTCCTCAGCACTATAATAGGTATACTGCAATAGACAATAGCTAAGCAGCTCATGTTCTAGACAAAAAAATGCCATATTTCCAGCCTATAGCACTTTCTTCTGATGCCTCAGTCACCATGACTTTGGATTTTAAGGCAGAGTAGAAACTGCCACATCAATGCACTACATCACTAATTAGATAGCTTGTGTTGAAAATCCTTTCTTAGTCACCTATTCTTCATTTTAATCTTCCTCTGTTTCATCTTCTAGATTTAACCATAGCTAAAAGCAGTGCCTGAAGTCTATGAGGAGTTTAAATTATATTCCAGATACTGAAATTACAGTATTTCTGCTTTAAATTATATTTCCAACTTGGACATTACCATTTCCTACTACACCAGGATCAAACCTTTTTGCCCCAAAGAGTTTTTCCTTTCTGCATTTGGTCATTAAATGAAAACACTTTCCTTCTGCATGACCAATTCCTGCTGAGATTGCCAGAATGGTATGATAGTATGACAGTGTGTAGAACCAAAATGACTTCTTTTTTTCAATTGTTTTTACTGTACTGAAGCTGTCACCGTTCTGTACTCTCGGCATCATGTGACATTAGGCTGTGTTTGACAAACGCTGCCTGTTATAGATTATCTTGTACACCTAAATGATATATTAATAATGACTGATAATCTGCTCCAAAATACTTCTATGCATCATTCATAACAGAAGCAGATCTCATTCCTCAAGTTCTGCTCTTGATCTTGAATATACTTCTTATCTTGAAGATATTTGGTAGCCTGACTATCCATGCACACAGAGATGTACAAGCTCATTAGGAACTCATTGTGCTTGGTATACACTCAATTTCATGTTCATTAATGAGCTTCACTAAGAATCCGTTCCTTGCTCTGCTGACAATTACTCATAGATCACTCCCACCAAAAAACGTGGGCTGATGTGTAAACTGAGAGCTGCCAATCTGACTAGATGTACAGATTTCAGAGCTGGGAGAAATCCCTGCAAATGTCATTTCCATTTCTATTATACCTGTTTTTAAAAGATTAAATTTCTAGTGCATATATATGGTTTATTAATGTTTTATTACCCAACAAGTACCTTGCATTTTCCTATGACAGCTGTAACTGTGTTTTAACATAGATAAAAAATATTTAAATATAGCATTTCTAAAAGAATGCCATTACAAATAACAGCTTTAAAACAAATTTTGTATTTTTGTCTGTTTTCTTTTTATATACTTGAATTTTGTTTTGAAGTCATTTCAAACTGAATCCTTCAAAGTTTCCATGGATTCAGTCATTTGACTTGATGAGAATGGAAGAGGACTGCCCCACTGCTTTACAAAGAAGTGCCATCAAATCCCAATGCCTGTTTTCTAGCCAGACAGCAGAAAAGCAGAAAAATATTTGACCTATGCAACATTTCCTTCCATCATCCAAAGACCATACTGTTGCTGGTGAAATCCGGAAATTCGGGATAATGCAAGATTCTTGACTTCACCTAGAAACTATTTTAAACCTCTGAATGTTTCTTTATGAGTATCACATGCAGAGCTGCTCTTCAGAACAACTTTATAGTCACCTGGCAGATAGCAGTTGTGCAGTGCTTTCTGCATCTGTTTCTCAGTCGCAAATGATATACAAACCTGGGGAGATAAAACAGCCAGTGTTCAATTGTGCATTGCGTGCGGTTAAGCTAGCCTTGCTACAATATCCTTAGGAGGGAAAAGACTACAGAATATGATGGAGCGGACATCATGGCTTTTTCTGCCTTTGTGTTATACTTCTGAGGCTGCACAACCCTCATGACTTGCGGTCACCTCTTTCTGCCAGAGGAACCTTTCATCACACTGGCTTTGTTTAGAGATCTGCTTGTTGCTGAGGCTGTAAGTGCTGCTCATCAGCTGCCCTATGGTGCAACAGAGCTGCTGTTTTTAGGTAGCATGACTGAGCAAGTTCTTCAGCACGTGAATACCATCAAAATTCCACAAACATCGCCTTTATTCACGGTCTTGGCGTGGCAGCTAAGGACCGAGAGGAGCTGAAGCTCACAGAGAAATGACCAGTGTGCATGGTCGTTTGCATAGGACAAGCGTCTGGATAGTGGGGAAATGTCTGGTTTTTGACTGACACTTGTCTGTTAGTTGTCATTTTCATTCATTTTTCCACTGTTCTGCAGGAGTCACTCTGAACCAACCTGGATCAGATGAGTGACTGCTACGGTCTTAGACTCCACTTCATGCTACCTGCTGTGTTGCCCTTCTTGTGGTTTATGATGCAGTTGTGCTAAACTGCAGGATTCCTCCCCGCTTACAGCAGGGTAGCATCCACCCCTAATGATTTCAGCTTGGCAGAGAATATCCAATTCTTTCCTTTCCTGACCAAATCGCCTGTGATGAAAACGCAAGGCCAACTATTTCCAAGAAAGTGAAGCTGTCGAACAAAAATAGATAATCTACCCTCAGGTAAGGTTTTCTTGCAAGGCAATGTGCTATCCATCTATCTATCTATCTGGGTTTTGTAGAGAAGAATGGTATGAATTGCATGGTCAGAGTTAGTAATTCCTAAAAATGAATCATTGCTGTCAGAGTTTCTATGGGAATGGAGAAATAAACGAATAATTAGGCTATTTTCAAATTAATGCTATCAGAAGATCCAAATGTTGTGCAATGGCTAGAGTGAACAAAGAAATAAATCATTATATTATTTAGATTTCGCTAGTTACTGTTACTGTTTTTTTAAAATATGTTTTATACAGCTTAGTCACAAAACTTTCAAACTAAACAGAAGACAAACAGGACATTTGGCTGTAAGTTCAGAACAATGAACTCATGAGTTTATTTTTATATGCAAGTTCAACTTGGATGCATGCCATGTAACATGAAAAAAAGTTACCACTTACTGCCTTTCTTTCTCTCTTGAAATGATGAGGGCATCTGGATTTCATTTTAAATTGCAAACTAGGCTTTTTAGCTCTTTAAAACAATTTGCATAGCTTGAACTAATTAATGCTTTGGTTGATGTATAGGGAGTAAAATACAACATGACCACAAGAGAAGTGAATGAGAATTGCATGAACTTCAGCATTTCCTAGCTTTTGAGAGCTTAATTTTGGTACTCTAAAGTTTCCATGAATGTAGGGCAGCTGATGTCACAAAATAATACTGCAAAGAGAATCCTAGGATAAGTTACGCGTACCTGTTTCCCAGCATCCCAAATAAATGTTCACAGTGCCTAAATGCACAAACTAATGTTCTGTTGCCTTGAAAAAAACCAACAACATCAGCTATATGTGTCTGCCCCTTGTGAGTTAGGAACCATTTGCTGCAGTCCCTGAAGCACTTAGTGTTGCAAGCTTGCTGATTCCAGAGTACAACTTTGTATTATCTGTACTGTCTCTTTCTACTGATATTGGACTGATCTCCCTCAGATCCAGCTGACTGGCCTTACCTCAAGTGATGCCCAGCCAATTTCATCAGATTTTGGAGTGACAGTGAAACTCTCTTCAGTGAAATTCAAATTTCTGCAAACAACCCCTTGATTTTATTCAAGAATGACACTTCTCTAGTCCATAGAAAATCTAGCCACTGTTATAGCTGAACAGTGATCGAAGTTGGTGTTTTGGGGAACCAGAACACCTCAGTTATATGGAACAAAAGGAATTGGGTGGAAAAGATAATTTCACAACAAATCCAGCTTGTATGGAAGCTAGGGGAAACTGAACCCTATCCCTCCAAGTCCCAGTGCCAGGCACATATTGTAGATTTTACAGCAATTTGGTGTGGATGCTTGGAGGAGAGCTTGCCCAGCTAGAGCTCAGTGCTAACAGACTAGCAAGGCACTTCCCTGAAGCTTTGCAGGAGCCCAGTTCCTCATGAAACATTTTGGTTTCATGACACATTTTGCTCTGCCAAAAACATTCCAGCATTTCAGTCGTGCTAGCCTTCGACCTCCTGCAGCCATCAGTTCTCCACAGATAACTTGGCGACATTTAGGGGTATTTTTGGAAGACGACAAAGCACCCTGAATACTAAGAACTGGGGAATGACTGTTGCTTGAAGAAAATGTTCCTGGAATATTTTTAACTTGGACAAAGATGCCTTTGTCCTTTGCTCCTTGTTCACAGAAATGGTTAAAATTAATCACCTGGAATCTTCTGTAGCAGCTTCCTTGGACACAGATACTTGCTTGGCACCTAGGAAGAAAGAGCCCCTGCAGTGTCATAAGCTCGGATGAAGGAGTTGGGAAACAGCTCCGTTGAAGGGGGCCTGGATGACATGGTGACCAAAGAGCTGAACCTGAGCTGGTGATGTGCCCTGGCAGCGAAAGAGCCAACAGCAGCAGGTCTGTGGGGGCAGAAATGTGCCTTGTAGGTCAAGGGAAGGGGGTATCCCCCTCTATGCAGCACCAAGTCTGGAGTACTGCACTCAGTTCGGGGCAACCAGCGCAGGTAAGACATGGACAAATCGTAGTGAGATCAGCAAAGGGCCCCCAAGTCAGTAGGGGCTGGAACATTTGCCCCCTGAGGAAAGGCCGAGGGAGCTGAACTTGCTCTGCCTGGAGAAGGAATGGCTTTCGGGGCACAAAAGCCACCCCCCACACACTCTCCCCCGTCCCCATCCCCTCAGTGCCTACGAGGGATCATCAAGGAGCACCCTGAGGCACAGTGTGGGGGAGCAAGAGAGCAAGAACAGGCTGAAAAGCGAGAGGTTCAGACTGGGTGAAGTGAAAGACTTCTCCCATAAGGACAGTCAGTCAGTGGAGCAGGTTGCTATCCAAGGCTGTGCTGTCTCCCTCCTTGGAGTTCTTCAGGAGCTGCCTAGACAGAGCCCTGAGCAGCCTGGTCTGAGCTCCGAGCTGCTTCTTCCTGCCTGAATCTTCCTATCCTAATCAACTGAAAATGGGGTCCCTCTTTGGACACACTCAATAAATGATAATGCTGCCAACTTTGCCTAAAACAGTTCCAGTGAACATGAGGTGACTGGAAGCACAGCTCTGATTTCAGCAATGATGGAAGGCCTTCAGCTAGCAAATCATGGGGCACTTTTTCTTTGACATTTTTTTGTAGGTACTTGAAAAGCTTACAAGGTCTGGGTAAGTCTCCCAAATAAAAATGTAACCCCGCAGATTGGTCTGAACAACTTTTACAGTATTAAAGAAATCTGCTGAGGTCAAAATGTCATTATATTTTACTCTATGCTGTTTAGAACAAATTACATTTGTAAATCAATAAATACTGTAGTGGTGTTTGCCAGGGCTGAGGAATCCAAGAACTATTAAGTTTAAAGTTTATTCAGATCTGAAGACTTGAGCTGCATCTACAGTGTTGCACACCATCCAAATTTTCTTAGTATCTATCACTGTTAGTATTTGTTATGACAGCTACATTATTTGTGAGGTAATGGAACATTGTAAAATAAAGCAGAACTGTTTAAAATATCAAAATTCCCTTATTATTAATGCCTAAGACTCATGTTTCATTATTTTTGAGTCATCTAGGTTGTACGTTTGTATACTGTAGCCATGATAAATCTCTATATTAATCTTTGTGTCCTGCATTTGCCCAGTATTTCCATAGGAAAAAAATAACAGAAGACTCAAACAACTGTGTAGAGAATTTAATACATTTACTGTGTTTATGAAACTCACTATGGACCTGATCTTGTAATCCCTTTACTTGGTTAAATTTTCATTATTCATCTAAGTACCGTCACTGAAGTAAAACTTCAGGTGTATGGAAAGATTTGTAACACTGGGCCCAGTGAGATATTAACATTAGCAGTGATCATTCCCTTCTTCCATCAAACTGAGGAAATCATGAAACAAAAGTTCTTGTGGAAATGATTGCATCAGTGTTGTCTGCTCTAGCAGAGGAGGAGAGACTCTTTGTCAGGCTCAGATGTGTTGGGACAGCAGCTGGCCCAACAGCTCTGTACTGTCCAAAGGGGCAAAGGAGCAAGGGCAGGGGCTCACTTAGCACCTCTTTGAGGAGCATGAACTCGTTACAGGCAGAACAAGGCCATTTGCCACAAAGCAATGTAGGATACATGGGGGGAATCCAAAGAAAGATGTTATTGGTAAGAAAGCAAAAGTATTTTTTAAAACTGTTTTTTAAAGCAGCCCATGCTGCCAAGGCATCTGCTGGGTTATAATTATTATTATTCCATTATTATTATTCCTCTTATTGTATTTACTATTACTATTCTCACATTTAGTCTGATACTAAAGAATATGACGTAATAACTGAAAAGCCCATTTTCAACATCTGGGTGCTTTTAATACCTAGATAGGTGGTTAACCTCCCTCCTGTCATTGTAGGCATCATGCAGAAGGAGTCGATGAAGGCTTGCGTTCTTCCACATTATGAGTTAAGGGTAAATAGAAGCAATCTTTCTGTTAGATCAGCAAAGCTGACCGGGAGAGAATGTTCCAGCAATGGCTGGACTGGATCAGCTCTAGGAGGGGTATGAGAGCTCCCAGGTTGTGAGAGCCTTGGAGGGAGCCAAGAGCTCTTTCTGCAGCTTGCGGGAGGAGGGCTGTGGTAGACCTAGGACCTAGGGCTGTACCAGGATTGCTCAGGGCACCTTGCTCTGGCTGGAGATCCCAACCTAGCTGTTCCTACAAAACTTGGAGAAATCTCCTTATTTTTATTTGATGTCACGGGCCTAACCAGTTTCCCTAGCCCAAATGTAAGAAAAAAAAAAAAAAGGCTTTATTAAGGATAGCTGGCTGCACCCTAACTGGTGCTTTTCTGTGAAAGGATGTAGCAAATCAGATTAGTCTGAGGAAAGAGGAGGAGAGACTATGCTCCCAGCTGGTATTTGTTTAGCTTAGATAATGCTAAATATTGCTAGATGCCTTCGAGCTTCAGTTTTTTAACCATTTGCCACAGGGGTGAGGTGTGTGACATTATCATGGCTGATGTGAACACTTGGCTATTTCACTGGCTTGCCCATCTTGTTCCTACTTCTGAGGCCTTTTTATTTCTAATAAAGCAATTATGTATGCTGATGGTAGTTCTACATATGAGGAAAAAATGACATTCTTGGGGCCTGAGGATGGTGATATGAAATCAGAGAAGATAGTACTCTCCTAATTATTGCATTTATATGATTAATAATTCTGTGAACTGCCACTGGAGATTAAATTTTAATAAGTCAGGTTTCTATTCTTTTTTAACCTCCCATGCTATACGGATAAATTCTCATGAATTTTCCCAATTCTCCTGAATAAAATTAATTACTTTAAAAACTGCTTTCTGGGAGACCTAATTCTTTTTCTATATGCTGCTGACATACTTCTGACCTGTTAAATTAAATGATATAAGAACCTTTACTTTCTTTTCCTCCTAAACCTTCTGCCTTTCTAGAGAGAAGGAAAGGATAGGAGGCCTCCATTTCTACCTATGCAAATTGCCCTCAAATTTAAGAGAAAAGAGTTGACAATGAACAGTTAAAAATGACTTACTGATAGTCTTGTTTATTTAAATTGCCCCTACTTGACAGTAGACATACACGACTTATACTTCTTTCATGGTTGCAGGACTGAACAATCTCTTTCTCTGTATCATTATCTGTATCTTTTGATGCCAGTAGCATGTAAAATTTATGTTAGTGACTTAATGGAATTCATACTCTATGGGACATTCTTATAGCATCAATGGATCACTCACTCTCACTCTTTTCTTTATTTAGTGTTTTATTAAAAAAAAAAAAAAGGTAATCTGTGTTCACTATGTAGCCCATGTTCGCTATGTTCCACCATGGTAGCTAAAAGATCTGAGGTCCAGATTCATAAATAGGTGGTGATATCTAAATTTCCTCCCAGCCTCACTGTATGATCTGCAACCACCTCTTGCATCCACCAGTATCTTGGAAGTGCTTAGGTACGCACAGGTCTGATTTTTAAGAATTCTACTGCTCTGAGTTGCCCCCACCTTGGCAAGTCTGGGCATACTTACATCCGTCTTGGAGCTGAATCTGTTTGGAGCCTGCAGAGTAACCTCCCTTGTATCCAAGTTTACTGCAGACTGTTAGTCATGCTGTGGTCTGACCTAAACACCAAATGGTAGGAACTCATCCAGAGAGCAGAGCAGTTCTACTGCTCCCCCCTTACATGGTATCCTAGAGTTAACACAATGTATTTTAAGGGTACTATTGAGTCACAGGGAGGTTGGGCAGGGTAATTTGCTCTCCTTTCCCTTCCTGCCACTGAACAGAAAAGAATATAAGGGTACTCTTATGTTGAGGGCTTGGCGTGGTCTACAGGCTGTGCTAGCTCTCGGTAATCCTGGTAGAAAGTTTCCCCAGAGCCAGTCGTGACTGAAGTCGCATAGTAAAGCGAGTGAACAAGAGCTGCTGTTTTGGGACACAGCAGATCCACAGGTGTTCCTGCATGCAGATGCCAAGTACAGTTGTAATCAGGAGCCTTGGAAAGCTGGATTGCTCACTCAAAAGAAGGGTTAAAAGTGACAACTTTCTAAATTGTACTGATAACTCCAGACCATGCACTGGGATGTCCTATCTCTAAAGGGTTAGTGGCAGCAGTAACACCTGAAGGGGACAGACACATACTTATTAATTCCAATCATATTAGAAGCTTCTGGAACATGAGTCTTGCTCAGATACTCAGCTGGAGAAGAAGGTTCCTACGTCAGAACAGGAGATGGAGGGCCATGCACCTTAGGAGTAACAGTTTTAGGTCTTTCAGCTGTGGGTTCAGTTTCTCTATCTCACTTTGCCCTGCAGTGGAGGGACTGTCATTCCCAGCACGATGATGAAGAGCTCTACAAAGCTGTTCTTCACTAAATTTCATCTGTCACTTACTGGTCTCTAGCTCTGACAATTAGTAAGCTACCATAAACACCTCTAAGTACGGAATTAAGAGAGGTGTTAAAAGGCGTCTCATGAATGACTTCTTAGGTTTGAGGGCTCTTCCTGTAGCCCTAGAGACAGGCCTGCAGTGGAATGGGCCAGACTGGGGAAAAATAACAAGACTTGAGCTATAGTCTTGTGATGAGGGCTTCCCACATAATTAGTATTAATATCTAGCTCATTTATGATATTCAGAAATACTGTATTTCGTGCAATTTGTGTATTTTGTGCTTCAGC
This sequence comes from Crypturellus tataupa, assembly GCA_034781795.1. NCBI lineage: Eukaryota > Metazoa > Chordata > Aves > Tinamiformes > Tinamidae > Crypturellus > Crypturellus tataupa. Next base: position 1,372,426 of record JAWLRI010000959.1, on the reverse strand, counting down.
TCCATTAAAAAGAAGACAGTTTCATCTTTTCCCTGGACTACTAGCATGCAAATAAATTATTTTGAAAAATGAAATGTAATTAAAAACATTTAATACTATTACTGCAGAGCCACACTCATAGGTACCTCATGTTGCTTGTGTTGTGCAAGAAAATAAACATCTGACTCAAGACCGTTCCCTCTCCTGGGGCCAGGCAACTGAAGCTTGGGTGTTGTGCTATTCAGTATCTCAATGCTTGACATGCTGTATAACTATTCCAGAGCCTTTCTTTCCATAGTGATCATTTTGTTTTTCTTTTCTGCTTTTTAAAGTAATATTTCATTTGTCTTCTGGTTGATGAGATTCCTGGAACTGTGAAGATCCTGGAGAATTAATAGGTGTAGTTCGTTATGACAGGCCTTAGCAACAAAATTGGAGAGTGGGGAGAGTTGGGCAGTTGTCCTGTATTGAGGGAAGTGGAAGGCCACGTTCCAGCATCTTTTCTGCAGATGAAAGATGGAAACAAAAAGAAAAGGATTTTATTTAGAACAATAGCAGAATGAGCAGAACTCAATATGGTGTTATCACAAAGGCTACCTAAAGCATAAAGTGCACTTGCTTTGTATTAGAATGGCTTCAAAAGTTACCACCATCTCATATGAAGATGGTCTAAACTAGTCTGGTTACACCAAAACTGATTGGCTATGGCATGACAGGACCGATGTGCTGTAACCACTGCCTCCTATTTTTTATGCTTTTTTTTGCATTATCAATTTAATATTTTGGCAATCACCAAATATTAACAGCGTAGTTATTTTATTTCTGGTCTACTGGATTGAAGTCTAACCTAAGGGCAAAATAAATCAGAGAAAGTCATTACACTTACTTGGATTATTTGGACTGATATTGGATCAGGTATTATGGCTTGTTTTGTTGATATTTACATGTTTTCCTAATGCATCCCTCAAGTTGTCATGTTTTTTTGTAGGGACAGACCACAGTCTCATAGTATTTCTGGGCAAATGTATATAGTTGAGCATCTAAGAAAATATTCACTATTATTTAGTATAAATTTCACATGAATTAATATTGTTATTCTGCATCATAAAAGCCCTGTAGGAATATAATCTATGTCTTTGTTTCTCTGGCTTTCTTTCTTTAAAGACTGGAATTATGGAATTCTTTATAAAATTAGTTTTCATACTAATCTAGTTTCCATGGGAGAGCATACTTAAGAGTAAAACAAAAGAGAGGAAATTCAAAATGGATTAGCAAGCATAAATACTCTCACAGACTGAGATATTCCTGTTTGTCTTTGAGCATAGTAATGAACAAATACTCATCTCGTGCACAAGAGACCCGTTCCACTGGAAAGCTAATGGGATTCATGCAAAATGCCAATGAAGAAAGAATTGGCCTCGTTCTTGCAACTGCAGTATGCGTTTGAGGTGCAGTGACATTATAGTTATGGGAATAAATTATTTATGTTGATCTGAATGGGTCAGCAGAGAAACTCCTGTAACTAGATACAGATTGTGTTCAGACACTTGAAGTATCTTTCCTGGGTTTTGATGGCTGTTTTTTTTTTTTTTTTTCCATTCCTGTTCTGGTTTATCTATGAAAGTGGTACTAGATCAGAGTATTCAGTTGTCATATCTTGTTCCTATATATCTGGCTTAAAGATGACAGTTAGAAAAGGGGAGAGATCTGTTCATGCTGTGTCTACAGTTGTTTTTTGTTTGTTTGTTTGTTTTTAATGTTCAGTGACAGGAAACGGCTATCTCTTTTTGGTGAGTAGTGGAATGGTTATGACTGGATTGTTCTTTATTCCTTTCACAGCATGAATTCAGTTCATGCTTTAAAAGTATAGGTTCAGCTTTCTCTATGTTTGATTTAGCCTCTGTAGCCTCAAGACTGAGAGCCTAGTCTAGAGAGCAATGGTTCAGTTATCTATGTCAATATGAATACACTGTAAATGTGTTTAGACTGCAGTCATTGTGTGCACGTAGTATCTATATCTGAAAATATGTTATTTTCTTTCCCTGGTTATGTGTGTTGGTTTTTCAATCCATGCTTAGAATTTTTCTGAGCCACAAGTGAGAGGTCAACGATAAGTGTCAAAAAGACTCAGCCTTTTTCTAATCCTTATAGATGATGTGCATTATATACAAATGCTAGCATGAAAACTCAGATTTTTGCAAGAACTGACTGAAAAATGCTTAATTTACAGCAGGTAGGAGCCGTGCCCTCAGCCTAGAATACTATTTTCTCTTAAATCTATCCATGCCAGTGTAGCTAAGTCTGTGGTTATTAAGAGTATTTTTTGCACAGCATCCTTCTCCAGTACTTGTGTATTCCCAAGTGTTCTTGAATCTCCCCAGGATTCATTCTCAAAAGATCTTAGTTCCTCCTAGTCCATCCCAGGAGCGGACAAAATTGCAGCTAGCTAGAATATATATTAGATTTTCATTAGCTCAGTTCCAGTAAGTGCCACTATTTATTTATTTTTTTACAAGGATGTAGATTCAGATTGATCAATAACATTTGGTTTAGAATAGGACGTGAGAGTAAGAAGACCAAATAACTGTAAATCTCTCTGAGAACTGAACCAGCCACTCCTGCTGCGATGTGATTCCCAGGAAATGCTTAGGAAATACCACAACATTAATCAATTTTTGTATTTATGTCCTTGCAAAGTTGGTTTAGTTGTACCTGATAGAATTCTGCTATGGGTTCTGCTGATTCTAGGTACCTTGAAGTCAGTTAGAGAATGAATTTACAATATTGATAAGGTTGAGCTTTTCATTTAAGCCAAATGCTTCAAGGGAGTGAATGTTCTCTCCTATTGAAGAAAATTACTCCAATTTAAAGGCATTAAATGTTTAATTATTTGTCACTTGTCTCACTTGCAAATACAGCTGATGATTATGTTGTTTACCTAGACTGTCTCTGAGAAGTTAGAAGCTGTAGAAAATTCTCTGGAAGTTTTATTAAAGAGAAACAAGAAATTGCAAATTATCCTTTAAGATTGTTTTCCATCTAAGATCAACTGTCAAACCTGAGATTTGACAGATAAATTAATAAAAGATGGTGGCTAGTTTCTGCCTAGTTGGTAATTTGAATTTCTGTACAGTGGATGAAATTCTGCTTTCCCTTACAAAATCCTACATCTGGAAAGCTTAAAGTTCAATGTCTTTGCCATAAAATTGCAGTGAGAGTAGATTGGATGATTTTCACAGGATTATTTGGCCCATGGTAAAAGTGGAAACATAATTTTGGATAGTCTCATCTCACCTAAGAGCATCTGGGAGAAGGGAAGATGGGGACCACTGGACCTATGTATAACCAACAGTCCTGACTGCTTTGTACTGAGTCCCTCAATTTGCTTTGAAGGTCAATGTACAGAGATTACATAATAGTACCATTCCCTATAGCATTACATATTGAGGGACTTGTCTTTTGGATCCAACATGTAATCCAGCTATAATAGTTGGCCATTTATTTATTTATTTATTACTCCTTTTTGTTTGCTCAAGTTAGGGGTGAAGGATAATACTGGAAGTTATCCATCCTATTTTAAGCGCTGATCTGTAGCTATTTAATTCAATGCTAAAATACCAGTTTTGAAAACTCACCAATATTTCATGGGTGCACAGGAACTGTTTTTTAACTACTGCAGCAGATACATGTCCTGTCTCACTGCCAAAAACGGTGATTAAACTGTAAGTACTAAGAGTCAGAGAAAAATGTAATTTCTGTGGGAAAGTCTGTCCTAAAGTCTTTTGAAATAGAAGCTCCCATTAATTTAACTGTTAAAATAACCTCTTTAGACCAGGTTTTGATAGCACAGACATGGGTCTCTAGTGAGTTCTTGCACCGGGAAAATGAGGGCGGCTGTGTGTTATTTTCACTCCTGCTCTAAGCTAGCTTCAGGCATAAGTATTGAACCTGCACAGACCTTTCCTGCCTTGAAACATAAGATAGACCAGATACTTGGCTGCTGCTACTCATTTATGTAGACATCACCTTAATTTTATTCTGTTTCTACTCTTACGGTGAAGCTTGAATGCCCCTGAAAAAGAGAATTTAGTAATTTATTTTCTTCTTACCTACTCCTCTAAGTAATTAAGTTCTTGTTATGAATCGGGAATCCTAGAACTGCATATTCAGACCTAAATGAGTGGCTTCATCCCTCCATTTTCCCAAGGAAATGAACTGTTAAAGGAATATATTTCAGTGCATTATTACATTGGTCATTCATATTAACAACATATTTCCGCTACCTAAACTTGATGGTTCCCATGCCAATTTTTTCTAGAGTCATTGGCCAAAATTTCCCCAGCTGCTGCTGCCCAGGTTGTGGTCACACTGAGCTGTATCTGAAGTTTGCATAGGTAATATTGCATAAAGAAAAATTATAATTGTAGAATATATAAAATAAACTTACAGTAAGAAAGAGACTATATAAATGTAAGATTTATTTCCCTTTCATAGTGAAAGTTTCTAAGCAGTAGTGCAATTGTGCCCAAGCCTATTGAAGTAGGATTAATTTTGTGATGATTAGAGTAAAAAGAAAATATGAAATGTGTGTACTGTTCTGATCCCAGCAAACAGTTCACAGTCATAAATGCTGTGACCAAAAATAGCTAAGTTAAGCTCAGTGTTACTTTGTATAATCACATAGTGCTTTTTTCTCTAACCCTCAGATTGAAAGGGAGCAATTTTCCTCCCAGGCCTGCTGTATTTTGTTAGATATTGCATGTTTCCTGGGATTATAAGAATAATTTTTCATATGTGAGCTTATTTCTATAGTTGTAGATTTTGTGGCAAGGTTTTGTTCTTGCAGATGTCATATATTTATTCGCATACACAGAGTACAGTCTGTTGCCTTTGGACACTGCAGCCATATGCCTATACCAGTGGGTTTGCTAAAGCTCTGTTCCGGCCTTGTTATATTCCTCCTCAAAATTTCTTCTGTGATAAACAAAATATATATATATATATAAAAATAACTATTTCTGTCAGGAAACAAAGAATGATACTTAACCCTGGAAGGTCTGTTCTGACAATAGTGCTTAGTCCTGCCTGCTAGAAATAGTTTTAGAAAATAATTATAATTATCCCCATAAAGCACCTTTCTACAATACAATTCTCCTAGTGATATGTGTTAGCGCTGATCAACACCTAGTCATACACATAGCTGAAGAAAGCAGAAACAATTCTTTACATGTTAAAAAAAATACGTTTTAAATTGCTTAGCTGCTTGTGAAGATTTTTCATTTCTGTCCAGATATGATAAAATGCAGTCCAGTGTGTTTAATCATATGGATCTTCATTGGAAGTAATACAATTTTAAAACTGAAGGCAATAAATGCTGAGAAAGCAATTGCATGAATATTTCTAGCCTTGGGAGACTTTCTTAATAGTGGCTATTAGCTACACAGTTAAGCATTTGGCATGTACCTGGGTTCATTTACAAAGCACCTTCTTTATCTTTTCTCTGATCTTATTAGTAGGAGAGCTTGCAGTTTGGAGATTCATCCTTCTCTATCAAGTAAGGAAAAAGTACAAGGTATGCCCTTGGCTATCTTAACATTTCTACATTTAAAGTGGTACTCTCTTTGCTATTTTCAACACAAATGCATGTTGAATAGGCTGAGGAATGGGAAATCCATGTGAGTTTTCAGCAATCCTATAAATGCTGACATATTTTGAACAGGCTGTCTCTTCATATACCTGAAAGACAAAAATAGAAAAAGAACATTTTATTGCTCAGGTATTTTTCCCTTTTTTGGGTTTCATTTTCCTAACTGAAATCAATATTTCAGGGCTAATGGATGAGGATCCTGCTATTGCTGCCTAAAATGCTGACCTTGACAATCAATACCCTTAGCCTAGAGCATTTGTGATGTCAATTAATGATAATACTTCAACAGTTACTGCCAGCACACTGTCTGGGTTATTGGGTTAGAGCTCCCTTCAACTTCATCCTTCCCACTTTCTCTCTTTTTTGTACTCTGTAGCTGCTGAGGACTGAGATCCTTCGGGTGTAACTTTTTTAAGCAATTATTTTAGGAAAACTGGATGAATAATGATTTTTGCCTTTTTTTGATCATTTTGAAAACTGGGAAGGCAATCATTTTGGAATAATATGTTTCATTTTAACACAGAGTGATTTGTTTTGATGTTTTAAATATTTGCAAACATATTTTTAAATTTCCTAATAAAGATGAGATGAAGTTTGCCACAAAGTTGTCTTATATTTAAAAAAGGACACCATTTTATAGAAAACACTTAGGTGTTTGACTTATTTTTTCCCTTCAATTTGTAATTTAAGTGAACAATTTAAATGTGAACAAGTTTAATGTTGTTTTAGGTACTTTTTTTTCTACAAAAATGATTTTCTGTTAGAAGCGTCACATACCCCTGAATTTTAATGTCCAGAATTTCTAAATGCTTTTAGAAGGCAATCTTTCTCTATTCTTCTGTTTGTTTTATTCAAGCATTTGTTCAGTGCCTACTTTCTGGTTCTTCCTACTCTTGCCCGGATGGTGTAGCAACGGGCATAATCATCCCAGCCAGCACTGGTACTTTCTATCCATTGCATGTTCTTCCCTTGCTGATGCAGTAAAGACCTTGACCTTAACCTGGGCATCAGTTGTATCCTTGTGACCATAAAGGATCTCAACACATGTATGAGTTTACCAACCTTAATCCTGATCTACAGTGAATTTTGTAAATTGCTATATAGAGATAAAAGTAGACAGAGCCCCTATAAATGATGGCTTTTTATTCATAGGGCAAAGACTTGACCTGCAGGATCAAATTTTATTAGAGAAAGTTCAGTCAGTCTTACAGCTTTAAAACCTGTTTGGGGGCTCTAGTCCACAAGTTGTCAATCAACTGAGGCTTCCCAGGAAGGTTTACAAAGGCTGACCATGAGCTAGAAAATCAGGCCTGCTCTTGTACTCTATGTCATTGTCTTCAGATTTATCCAGATCTGCTTTTTTTTTCAGCTTAAAAGTGGTCTATAGGCCACAGAACAAACTCTTTGTCTGACATAGTATTGGAAACAATTGTTACTATTGACTTTATTTGTTTAATGTGACATTTTTCAGAAGCAATAAAGATTGCTAGAACTGGGAAGCCCTGAAAATAATTCATGCATACTTCTACCAGTTGACTTTTTTTTTTTTTTTTTTTTGCCAGTTCTATAAAAACACACATATGGCACGATTCAAAGGGTTTTCAAGTGTTTATTATAATACTGAGTGAAGAAGAAAAGTCTGTCCTCGAACTCTTCTTTTAAGATAACTGAGAGCTTTTCTGTTGACTTTACTGGGTTTTTGCTTATGACGTTAGTTGAATTAGTCCCTCAAAACCACTTTGACTAGTGTTATCCATAATACTAATAGGGAACTGAGCCCCCAAAGTGCAATGACATGCTGTCACTCACACAAGTTAGCAAAGACATTATAAGAGCATGGTGCTTTTGCTGACAGTTCTATTATCAGACCCTCTCTACTCTCCATTTCTCAGAATTTTTCCTCTAAGATTTATAAGAGTGCGCGTGTTTCAGTCACCTACACATCTGCCCAAAATCCAATAGCCTTTGCATATATACTTATTAAAAAAAGAGAGAAAATGATTACACGTAGGCTATCTTAGCTAATGACATATCAGGCACTTCCTGAGTTCTCTGGGGTGTATGGTATTACTAGGGATATCAGCCCACATGGAATGAAGCAATGCGATCCTCCCTTCTCTGACCTGCTCTGTAGGTTCCTGGTACTAAGTTCACATCTGAGTCATGCTCAGCACCTTCATTTTTGCCCTCTGAAGGTGCCTGGACAAAGCTGAGTAGCAGCCAGACTTCAGGGAAATATAGATAATGCATCCAGAGAAAGTAAATATTGACACAACAGCAGCCTACACACGTGCTTCTTTCTGCTATGGCTCACCCTTGCCTGGGGCTGGTCAAAGTCCCGAGACCTCCCCTGTCTGGCTTCACAGTCTGTTCTTAGCAGGAGCAGTTAGGCAGGGCAAAGCAGAAGGAAGGTGCGGGCAGCCTCTCGGGCAGGAGACTTGAGAGCTGGCAGCCCCGTTCGCAGCAGCGCTACCTGGTTCTGATGTGCTCCTACTAACCCTAGCAGCCTCTGCTGTAAATTGGGCTGATTATTCACAGTCTCTGCTTCTTATTTTTTCTTGTTTTCTTTTTTTTTTCCTTTCATGGCGCTATGTTTCAGTTTCTGCCTATTAGCCTGGGGGAGAGAGGCTATTGCTCACTGTGTGCTTAGCTTTGGGCCCTGCAATACTTGAGTATGTTATTCTCCTTGGAGACAGATGTATTCTCTGCCCTTTCTTTCTCTTCTTTTTTTTTCTTTTTTTCTTTTCTTTTTTTTTCTCATGGCTGAACAGCACAATTTATCCAACAGTACAGGTTTTATGCTGTCAGTCCTACACCAAGAAATAAGCACCAAGAGAAAAGCTTTCTCCTTGTCAGAACCTGCCCAAGCCAAATCAGCCAGGCACACAGTGAATCCTTTGCTATTTGAAAAGAAAGAAAAGTGTTCCTGGTAACTCTATGTGGGGTGTTCCAGGGGTTCAGTGAAGTCAGGAGATATTCCCACCATTCCCTTCCTGACAGCAATAGCCCTGCTAGCCTAGCTAGCAATAAGAAATACTCAGGTGTGTTAAAGTAGAAGAGAAAGCATATACATCCAAAGAACACAAAACCCTGGAGCTTATTCACCTTCTTTCTTTGACCTCCATACAGATTCAACTTGAGGCTATCTCATCGCTATGTTGAATGTGATTTACATGGTTCATTAATTAATAAGTTGGGATTATATTAAGAAGCCATGACTGTGCTGTTAACTAATGGCTCTGTCATGTTCTTGCTGAAGTCTTTAGAGGAAAATCCCAAGGGGCAAAAGTTAGATTAATTCCATTCATATCAACTGCCACTGCCTTAAAGATGTGGCCCTGATGATGAGTTGTAATTGCCTATAACACATATCTCCTATATTGGGCAAAGAAAAAGGAGTTCTTATTTCTATTGAGCTGAAAGGCCTTGATAAAAACTGTCAAATAGCTGAGTACATGATTTTTAGCTTTATCTGATATTTTGTAGGTATCTGAGGTGCTACCTTAAGAAATCTCTGAAATACAAGAATCTTCACTTAAAATATTATAAGAGGAAGAGCTTGATGTGTGCTTGTGCACACTAAAACTAACAGAAAGTCTGCAGGGGAACTACATAATCCAGAACATCAATAATTTGCCTAGAAGTCTTTTCCTGGTCATTGCTGAGGTTTCTGTCTAACATATAAGGAATTCCCCCTAATAACAGTTCTATTTCTGCAAATAGGGAATAATACTGGGAACTGTTTTCCTAGAAATCTCTCCTACTCCTACTAGCCAAATGCATGTGTATTTTTTCCCCTTTCCTTTCAGAAGTTCTGTGCCTGGTTTAGAGAAGGAATAAAACAGAAATAAAGTCATGTGAGGGATGAGGGCTATAGGCTACAGTTTTAGAGTAGGTTTGTGTAGATCATTGCAGACCAAGCTTTAGAACAGGTTCAGTGGGCTTAATTGTGTTGAGCATATGTACAAAACTTACCATTCAAGTAAGTCAGGTAAAAATAATGTCAGGTAAATCCTAGGTATTTCCTCTGTGTTTTTTTATCTTGAAAAGTTTGTAGCCAAATGGAAAGTTAGTCTTTTTTTTTTTTATTATTCTGTATTGACTTATTTGGTCACTGTTGTAACAAGATCCAGTCAAGATATTCTTTTAAGTACTGTTTTAAATCTAGTTATCTGAGGTCTCAAACAATACGGATGTTAAACCGGTAGCTGAATCTAGGGACAGTCTCTTGCTACAGCTACCTTCACAGATGTGAATTTAGGTGTCATAAATTGGAACAGACTGAATTTTTCCAATTTCCATTGCTCTAAATGCAATTTTTTTTCCTGGTGATATCAAATTAAAAGAATCCAGGTTATTCTGTTAAGTATTTATTTAGGACAAAAACACTGTGTTTTTCAATGATTTGAAAGATTTCTGTAATTTTAAGACTTGAAAATGATTTACTCCTTCTTTCTAAATACTAGATCTGAGTTCCAGATCTAGATCAGCTTAAAGCATTTCGTTCAGATGAAGAGTTGATGTTATTAAGGTCAATCAGGTTGTTATACTCGTTAATCCCAAAATGGAGCAAGAAGTCTCCATGCCAGTACCGTATGACTGAATCTTCATCCGTATAGCCTGCATTAGAGCTAATGTCATTTCAGTAGCTAAAGAAAACTGGAAAAGAGGCAAGAAGCAACACAAACGACTTCTAGCAATTGTATGAAAAACTAAGTAGACTTCAGTTGTCTTGAGCTACTAGGATTAACCAAGTTGAAGCCCTGATCTCCTCTTACTTCAAATTATCATTATTCACATTATGGAGTGAATTGCATTTGTTCTGTAAATATCATTTTGTTCAGTGGGGCAAATATGTGTTAAAGCTGCTGCGGCAATTGCTCAAAGGCATTACTTCTTTCATGAAGTTGTCTACAGGCACCCTTTAATATCTGTGTTAGATATTGTAAATGTAAAATTAATGTTAGCGCTCTGCTCAGTGACCTAGTGATTTCAATGTGTAGTGAGAGATGAGAAGCAGAAAGAAAATAGAGGAGAGGGAGAGATGAAACAATGTTTTAAGTAAACAGATAGCCATTTTAACTGCATTAGTTCGTACTTAGCAGAGGGGATGTGGTGGAGGAAGTGACAGGACTAAAACCCTTCTACCTAGTGCTACTCCAGCCTTGTGAGATAGGAGACACTGCGGTATAGTTTGTCTGCCCATCAAGATGTGAATATGTTGTCTCTATCTGAAATTTAGATGCACTGTGTGCATAACTGAGAGAAGATGTAAAATCAATGGTTTTTTGTTTGTTTTGTAGCTAATGTTCCTCTTCCATTAGTGGAAGCATGGTAGAGCTTGGAATGAAATCCCCAGTCCAGATGCATTTTTGATGCCTAATGAACAATCCCGCTAAAGCAGGTGCCTGGCTTCCATGCTGAGATGGCAGAGAGATGTAGGTTGCTCTCTGGAGGAAGACCCTGTCTGCCTTAGATTGTGAGTTCTCCAGGATTAAGAACAAAGGCCTTGGCTTTGCAACTCTTCTCTAACTCTTGGTTCAAGGAAGTGGTATTCTTATATCCAATTTCTGAGCTGGCAACAGCCCAGGCACACTTATCATGTTCAGGGCTGCCTGAGTTGTGTTAAATGTGGTTGGCTGCAGCACTAGGAATCCTAGAACTATGTAGCCCTCTGCCTTACCCATGCTAGTTATTTTGGTCACATTGCTGGCGCAGCATAGCCACACTGCTGTCCAAATTCATACTGATACCTCTGTGCAGGCCTGTGCCATGTGGCTGTGCGGATGGTCCAGGTCAGCAGGTGCTAATTTGGATTTATCTATATGATGCTGGCTTTTGTGAAGTGGATCTGCCCTTATGCTATGTCAAATGTCACAGAGGAGCCTTGTGGTCAGCACCAGAACTCACCACACGAATGTATTTTACCAGTGATATTTTCCCATACAACTTGATTCCAATTTCAAGACATCAGCAGAACTTTAAAGATGTTATTGCTGCTAACATGCCTTTTCATGGTCTTTTCAGATCTACAGATTTCAGAAGTCATAAGGACAAGTCTTTAACAATGATCACCTTTTCTGGTTGAAGAGCTAGAAAACAGAAAGGTTTAATGATTTGTCTTCATGGACTCTGCAGCTTCCTGGATGAAACCCCACTTGTCAACTCAAAACAGTGCTGTGAGTGACAGTGATTTTGATGCTTAGGGCTTGAAAATACATTTTAGAATGACTCATACCCATCTTTCACAGTGAAGGTGAGCTATTCTATGAATATGTGAATGCTTTATGTGTCTGTACAGTGAATATATCTATCTTTCTAAATTGCTAGTGTTAATTACCAGAGCAAATACAGTGGAATGATGTATTTCTGATACATAGCTATGCCTGATTCATTTTGGTTCTGCTGGATGAATCAGATCCAGTGTTTTGGATTTGTTATTGGATGCTTTCTGTGACCCAACCAACAGAGAAGAGTGATGCATTGCTGTGCATTTTCACTGGCAAGTGCTTTTTGTAGTAGTTTCACAGCCACCTAGAGAGATGATTATTGGTTTCCATCTATTATTACTGTGGTCAGGTCGACTTGTTCTGTTTTTATTTAATTCTCCTCTGATCCTTCCATTTAATTTATTAAAATTATGAAAGCATTTTCTACATTTAACTACAATAAAGATAGAAAGATGAAAGCTGTTTTAAAAACCTGACTTACTCTGAACTTTATGAAGTGAGTGTAGTGTGCTTAGTGATTTTGTAGACAAAAAGAGAAAGTGCAACTGAGAATGCCCTCTTTTCTACGTGCTCCACAAATAATAGGCATAGGGAAAAAAAAAAAAGCACATTTCATGAGCCTTACTCAGCCCTTAGTGTGTGACCAAAACAGACAGGTTTTCAGCCTCTGTCTCAATGATATATTTCTGGAAAAGGAAATCTGAGAGGCATTCTGAAAAATCATGCAGAGGAAGTGCCCCCAGTTTATTGTGATTCCTTGCATGACTAAATGCTCTCTGTGTGTGACCACTTGCAAGAACAGACCGTACGTTAATGACTTACTAATCTCAAAGACAAGTACACATGCCATAAGCAACTGATGTTACCTTTCTTTTTTTGTGCACTGCATTATTGTCTGAATTGAAAACATAAATTTAGAAAATGTCAGATGTAAGTATTGTATCAAGATGTAGCCCATACATTTATCAGAAAATCATTATGAGAAAATGCGCACATACTCAAATCTGGATTAAAATAATATATAAGCATATACATAAACTAAAAATATGACATTCTATTATGATGAAAGATGCTTGGAAAACATTAAGAACAACAAAGCAAATTCTTTCCTACCATAAAAAGCTTTGCTTAACACAGCAGGGCTTCACACTGGAATATACGAGAAAGGTAAACAGAGTATAATAATATAATCCAGACTCATTTTCAATTAAGGTTTTTGTTTTTTAGAATGCAGTTGGCCTGCATTGCTGGTTTGCATGAGCACTATAAAGCTACCATATCTATATGGTAAGGGAATAATCTGGTACTTTCAATTATTTTGTTATGTTCTTTTTAATTTTCTTCAGTCATTTTCTCACTTCATGATAGACTATTATGCTTTGATAGTCCCCAAACATGATGTTCCTTTACCCTGCTGCTCGCTGTGAAAGGAATTGACAGGCGCCCTGTCAGGCTTGCTAAGCTCTTCATGCTTGCTGCAGCCTGCACGTGGCGTGTTCCTGATTATGCCGGCAGCACAGACATTTGAGTCCACAGCTGCTGCAGTGCTGCCAGATCAATACACCCACAAAGCCCTGCAAACCTTTTGTGTAGATTCACAAATCAGTTTTTCTTGTCTAAGGGGGAAATCTATTAAAAAAAAAAAAATCTCTTAGCATGAAACAGTCCTCTTGGAGCTTCATTGAGATATGCATTTATCAGTATATTTGATAAGCTGCTAAAAAGCTCTCCAGGCTGAGTGACAAGAAGGGATTCCTTGCTTCAAATCAATGCTACCTTCGCCTCCATCTCTCCTCTGCACCACCCTAGCATCCACACGTGATAAGGCGCAACATATGTTTCTCTTTAGACTTGCTATACTGATTTGTCTGCAAAATTATCAGCTCTTAAGAGAGGCATCAGTTGTGGACATAAACCACCGGAAAACAATTATCTACTATATCTCTTTGGGATCTTATTAAGTCACTTGGGTCATGATGACCTTGCAGATACCCTCAGTGGTGGAAATAATTGAGGCAGAGATAATGTAATTTATTGATAAGGCATGGAGTCTGACTGGGTCAGCTTGAAGCCCACTCATTTTTATTTATTTATTTTTTGGGGGTTGTCTTTTATATGATTGATACAATTCAATTTATATTCTTTCCTTGCCTCTGGTATGGACAAGCTCATTTTTCTTTCCCAAGTATGCTGAATATTTAGCTTCAGAGCTAGTCTGCATGCCCTGTCAGCTCAGCAACCAAAAGAAAGAAAGGAGAGTGGGTTACAGGGAAGGATCAGCCGTAATGTAGTGTGGAAAGCAAACTAAACCCACCTCCCCCAGACAGTGTCCTACCACCTCAGCAGGAATGGCAGAGAGAGCCTTGCAGAAATGCTAAGAAATTGAACTGGCAGCAGGATTTGCTCTACAAGGGCACAAGAATATAAATCAGTAAGAGCTGAGCTGGAAAGGAAAGGGGATTGCATGTATGGGGTGAAGAGGTCTTTTTGAGAAATCTGGCTCAACCTCATCTTTACCTTTTTTACTCATCTATGAATAATTTGCTTAGGGATTGGATTTGAAGAAGCTACAAAATTTGACTTGATAATAACCTAGGGATAGATTTTTTTTTTCCACAAGGAAGACTGCTGCACCATGGGGAAGAACATAGACACTTGAGGAAACTATGTGATTATAGTTCTAGGGAAATGGCTGGTCTCAGTAAAAATGTGAAAATATAGCTTAAGTTAACTTGTGAGCATTTGCTTTTTCTTTGGTTTTGTATGAAAATCATCTAGGAAAAGATATTTGTGGGGGGAGGTTTCAAAATGCTCTCAAAGGGAAAAATGAAGCAGTGTCAAGACCTAACTGAGAGCAAGTGAGTTTGATCATGACTGAAGGAGGCATTCTCCACATAAGAAGCAAATTTAAGTGTATTTAAAATTAAATTACACAATCCTTTTAGTCATGTCAAGGAGGAGGTCTAATTTAATAAGTCTTAATAAGAGTGGAGGCCTGAGGGAAAAAAAAAATCCCTTTTAGAAGAAAAGTGTTGAAAACATTCTTAAACTTATATTCAACTTTTACAAGGGCGACAAAGAAGGTAATGGTTTTAATTATTAAAGATACCCCATGATTTTGTTTTCTTATGATGAAGTAAACTGTTTAATCAAGGTCTGTTGCCTGTATTTTACATTAAAAAGGGGGAATACTAAGCAACATATTTTTCTTAATTTCTTGTTAGGAATTATGATTGAGAAACTGTCCTCAGTGAAAAGACTGGAGCTGAGGATTCTTTGGATGCTTCACTTTCCCCAGCTTGTGGGTTAAATTAGAAGCTAACAACTGACTGATGAAAATAGCCTGAGTTAAATATTTTCTTTTCTCGAGTGCATGACAGTTAATAACCTTTCAAAAACTCAGTCATTTTTTATTTTCAAAGGTCGAGTTTCCCTCTCCTATCTCTGCCTTTGAGGAGGTCACCTGTAGGTTTTATACTATGGTAGATGGGGGAACACGACCCTTTCTCTTAGTGTTTAACCAATTATGACTTCTCTGGAGTAACTGATACTTGCCTCTATCAGACAGATAACTTAGAGGATGGTAAACCATCTTTTAGAAGTGCCTCTCTCCTTCCACTGACCAGGCCATGAACACGCATTTTTATATCAGATACATTTAGTTGCAGAAGTGCTGCCAAAAGTGAACTGACCAATGACATCTTCTGTCTTATTGTCATAATATATTCATATGAACAAATTGTATGAGTCAGTAGTACAAAAGGCAAGGGTCTGTAACAGTGAAAAAAAGCTCCTTATGGTGTTTTTTGTTACAATCCTGATTTCCTTTGTCCTGCTTTTGCTTGGACTGCTTTATCCTGAGGCTATTGACTACAGATATTTTTTGCCTACCAATAATTTGTCATGATACTATTATTAAGAATATGACTATACTCCTTGGGTCAGGACAACCCAAATTGCTTTTATCTGAAGAACAAAGAAAGATGAGATATTTTTATTCAACTTGCCCATCTCATTGCATCTTTAACTCAGCTGAATATTTTTAACTTTCTGTTCCAAATGCACTTTTTTCTAATGTTGAAGATTATATTTACAGAGGGTCTCAATCTTAGTGAAGATGAAAACTATTACTATCTACTTTTATAATTTAATTTTAACAACTTTTTACAACTTTCTAGCAGGTAAAAGCATAGTCAGATACCCAGTTAGTATAAATCTGAGCACCCAGGCGTTTTCCAACAGAAGGAAAATAAGAAAAAGATACTGATAGATGTGCTCTAAAATTGGAGCAAGGCCAGAATATGCCACAAGCTTGAAAACTTGATCCAAGTAGGCAATATTCTGATATGGCTAGAACAGAAAAGAACTGTAGTTCCTGGAGAAAAGGGGGCAATTACAGTCCTTTAGTTATGCCCATGCAGGTTGGGTCACATAATTTCTCAAGAGTCATATGTCTTGTCCCTATCCAACTATCAGCTGCATCTTTCTTATATATCTAAAATGTAGGCATTTGTTAAAGTAGAGGTAGACAGGGGTAGGTATTACATCAAGAGAAGGGAATTGCAGACCATGGATCTCTTCATCCCAACTGTTCTGTGAATAACTACTTTGTGGTCCAGTATCACACAAAACAGGTCATTAACATAAGTGGTTTAGTTTGGCTGCTTGTCCTTTTTATATAACCAAGAAGTGATTGACTTCTAAAAATTTACCTGGTAAATTACTGTATCTAAAGTGCATACCCAAACTTCATATATTCTGGAGTATTCTCACTACAATTTATACGATGAAATAATTTTCAAGTATGAACAAAAGGAGATAAATTTGGAGATACTGATAAAAGATGGTTTCTAGAACGTAAGTCTAATAATCACTTTCTCAAAAATCATTACATTTTCTTTCAACAATCCTTAATAATTGTTCGAATGGAAGCAAAATCACCTTTCAGCTAGTTTCTACATTGTAATGAGGGTTTTGAAATACAGGCACTAACATAAGGTACATCCTTCATCAGCATCAGTAGAAATTCAGAGGTGACCTGTGGAAATTAGGCAGAAATTATTTGTTGTCCCCATAAGAAGAATAATGCCATCTGGAAACAGATGGCTCTATCCCAAAGTCAAGAATTCTTTCAAAATGCAAAGAACAAGGAGCTCCATTTCCAAATGAAATAACCTCACATTAATCAAATTATGCAGTAACTAGAATTGTTCAATTGACTAACATTTTATGCCATCTATAGTGGAAGAAAAAGTTCCGTTCATCTTGAGCATGATGTAAACTTAAAAAAGTGGTAAGAGATTTTTTTTGCACTGATAACCAGACAACACTGATAAAAAATGTAGAACTGATCAGTGGAACAGATTCTGTTATTGAATCCTAAAACCATGACTGAAAGGAGATGCTGTTCTGTTTTGAGGGGATGGATGAACTAGGCACAGGCATAAGAAGAAAATGAATCAGCTTACTCTTTACAGTTAGTCAGTTTTCCTGTTTAGACAAAACTTAACAGATTAGATTCACTCACATACCTCAATGTCAGCTGTACTAGTAATAGAGACTACTAGTCATATTGGAATATGAGTCAAATGAAGAGCAGGAGATACAGCCACTTTATACTGGTCACACAAACGGAGGCAATTTCTGTCTTGAAGAGTTTAGAATCCATGTAAATTATAATGTCTGTTGTTGCTGGTAATGGAAGACAGAAGGAGCCATTGGAAAGCCTTCCACTGTCTAAAAAGAATCTAAAGAGCAAAAAAACAAGTCTACATTTCATTCAAGGTGTTGATCCCACTAATTCAGTGAGAAATAGCTTATTTTTATAGCGAATTTGAACACCAAAAGGAATCACAACCTGGCATTAAGAGAAAATGGAGTAAGGCCATTCAATTACTCATAGCAAAAAAATTAGGACCATTCTTCCATCTTCTGTCATAGAGATTGGTTCTGATGTGGAAACCTCCCTAAACTCCTTCATGATAATAATTCTGTCTGTACCACAACTGAAGGAATCTTGCAAAATTTTATCTGTCATTGATAAAGAGTATTAGCAGACATGGACATGATGGGGTAATAGCTTTATCAAGGCAGGGCAAAAGCAAAAGTGTATCAAAAGTAGGAGAGAAAAGCAAGGGATCTGAAGAGGAAGAATGTGACTAAACACCAAAAAAAAAAAAAAAGGTTTCCGTTTGTTTGTTTGTTTCCCAAAGAAATTATGGAGTTTTCAACCCTTCGAAAGATGTGAGCAAGGACTCTGTCAGTGCTGTATCAGGGCTACTGAGAATTTGAAGTTTCAGCATAAAGAAAATTGCAACAAGAACAAAATGCTTTGACTTCTCATGCACTAGCAGTAAATGATAATACTAAAACAATACAGATAAAGCTAGTAGCCTGAGTAGTGTGATCTCTCCAAATATGAGTCATTGCTGAAAGGAATATGTATTCTGAATTTTATGATTTTAATACATACACATAGTTAAAACATCAAGGAGAGCTTTGGAGGTTAGCAGTAGGGAGCAGCCTGACATCTCTAGGCATGTGAAGGAAAAAAAAAAAGATCGGTAGTAGTCAATATGGATTCATCGAGGGGAAATCATGTTTGACCAACCTGATAGCCTTTTACGATGGGATGACTGGATGGATGGGCAATGGGAGAGCTGTGTGTGTTGTCTACCTTGACTTCATCAAGGCTTTCGACGTCGTCTACCATAACATCCTCACAGGCAAGCTCAAGAAGTGTGGGTTGGATGAGTAGACAGTGAGACGGATTGAGAAGTAGCGGGATGGCAGAGCTCAGAGAGTGGTGATAAATGGAGCTGAGTCTGGTTGGAGGCCTGTGACCAGTGGTGTCCCCCAGGGATGAGTACTGGGCCTGGTGCTGTTCAACTTGGACGAGGGCACAGAGGGCACCCTCAGCAAGTTGTAGGTGACACCAAACTGGGAGGAGTGGATGACACTCCCGAGGGCTGTGCTGCCATTCAAAGAGACTCAGACAGGCTGGAGAGTTGGGTAGAGAGGAACCTCCTGAGGTTCATCAAGGACAAGTGCACGGTCCTGTACCTGGGGAGGAATAACCCCAGGTACCAGCACAGATTAGGGGTTGACCTGCTGGAAAGCAGCTCTGTGGAGAGGGTTTTGGGAGTCCTGGTTGACAGCAGGTTAACCATGAGGCAGCAATGTGCCCTCTTGGCCAATAAGGCCAATGGGCTCCTGGCTGCATGAGGAGGAGCGTTGCCAGCAGGTGGAGGGAGGGGATCCTGCCCCTCTGCTCAGCTCTGGTGAGGCTGCACCTGGAGTACTGGGTGCAGGTCTGGGCCCCTCAGTACAAGAGGGATGTGGAGCTTCTAGAGAGGGTCCAGCACAGAGCCACAAAGATGATTACGCGACTGAAGCATCTATCTTATGAGGAAAGACTATGCAAGCTGGGCCTGTTTAACCTGGAAAGGAGAAGCCTGAGAGGGAATCTGATGAATATGTGTAAATATCTGAGAGGAGAATGTAAAGAAGATGGGGCCAACCTCTTCTCTGTGGTGGCCAGTGACAGGACAAGGGGTAATGGGTGTCAGTTGAACCACAGGAAGTTCCACCTCCATATGAGGAAGAACTTCTTTCCTATGAGAGTACCAGAGCCCTAGGACAGGCTGCCCAGAGAGGCTGTGGAGTCTCCTTCTCTGGAGATCTTCCAAACCCACCTGGATGCCACCCTGTGCCACGTGCTCTAGGTGGCCCTGCTGCAGCAGGGGGGTTGGACTAGATGATCTCTAGAGGCCCCTTCCAACCTCAACCCTTATGTGATTCTGTGATTCTGTGACATCTTTTCCAATAAAGAAATAACTCTCCTTTTCTGTTTTGTTTTTTGTTCTTTATATTTTGACAATTGATGATTTTCAAGAAAGTAGAGTTATGGATACTGTTCAGCTTCTGCATATTTTCGGAGAAAAATGCTTCTCCCCCTTTTTCAAACTGCTTTGTTTTCTTTTTGCTAAGCACTTATGGTGACACATCCCATCTGGTTCTGTTGTGTTGCATGATCCAAGATAATACATAGTGCCGTTAGCATTCAAGATGGGACATATCATAGCTTGTTCTCAGTGCACATTGCCAAGGACCTTAATCTTCTGCTCCTGAGTTACAAATAATTTTTATTTCTTTTTAAGTTATACAGCAGTAAACATCCCAGGAAACTCTGTATACAGCAGTTGCTGTATAACTTAAAAAGAAATAAAAATTATCCCAGAGTTTCCTGGGATGTTTACTGGGAAGCCAGAATTTTCCAATTCCGACTAATTCCAGCACCCACTCTAGCTAATTTAAAGCTAACTCAGGGATCTCTGTACTAGATATTCCCTGATCTGGCTGAAGATTAGGCGACCAGCCCTATGTTTCTCCACAAACTTTCCAGTCTCATCACATCCACCTTGATTGTTTTTCACCTCTTTCCTGCATGGACTCCTCCTCTTGTCAGGGAAGTCACAGCGCCCATTTAGAGCAGTTTTATGTTGCTGAACTGTGGATAAAAAACTCAAAGCAGAGGCAAAAGACAGAGTCTCTAAAAATAAAGCATTCTTTCTGCACCCTCTTTTTCATGTCCCCTATTTGGGTTTGAAAGCATGGCATTTTAAACTATGACTCACCGATTTTACTTTATTGGTGATGGCCTATGACTGGTAAATTTTATGTGTTCAAACAGTCAAGCTGCCTATTTGCAAAGTAAATTTTGGCAGATGATAGTTTTGAAATTCTGCACAAAAAAAGGAATAGATAATGTGATGAGATTTTATTTCATGTCCAAAAGTAGATAAATTAACCTGATACAGACATAGCCAGTGCACAGAAAAAAAAAAAAAAAAAAAAAAAAAAAAAAAAAAAAAAAAAAAAACAGGACTCCCTGCTTTTGTTTATATCAAGTTCCAGAGTAGTTTTTGTATTTTTATGGTTTTTGTATTACTAATGTAGAGGCTGTGCTGGATCTTGCCACAGAAATCAAATGTCTTGTGGAGCCTACAGAAAAACTTGAGCTCAGTAAAAGGAGGCAACCCAAAAGGATTCAGTATCATCGTATCCTGCATGTGAGAGAAAACCACACTGCAGGATCTTGCTGAGGATGCACCCTCCTGCAGATACCCTGGTAGCCTCATAACCCCCAACCAATTGCTTGCCTCTGATCTCATTTCACCCCAAATTCTTCGGACTTCGAATTAGGGAAAGTTTAGAGAAGAACAGCTGTGACAACCATATGTCTATCAAACTCGTAAAACATTTTTAGCATGCTAAACAGAGAAGCTAGTGAGAGCAGTAGTGAAGACCCTGGGAAGGTAGTGTAGATGTCTTTCATCTTTCTACTCTATTTTTCTTAACTTATTTTTCTTTACCACATCTGCTGAAGTGAATAGCCAAACAAGATATGCTTCCAGTACACACTTTAAATTTAATTAAATTTTTTAAAAAATTTTATTTTTTTAATTTTTACTTAAATGAGAGAACATAGCTTTTCAATAGAAAGCTCCAATTGGAATTGCTGCTGAGTGGCTCTCTTTTCCCTTCTGTGCTATTTTTACCATTCTATTTGAGCTGTATGTTTTGGGGGTAATAGTTTTTTTTTACTGTCATCTCAAATCAGTGCTTTGCACAATACGGCTCAGATCTCAACTAGGGTCTCAAGGTGTTGCGCCAAGATAATTCGTAATGGGTAGAATGACAAACACCGATCACTGTCTCCAGCAGTCTTTTTACAAGGCTATTAACAGAGCTATTTGAAAGCTGTCCCAACTGTTTGGCTCTTAAAGGCAGATTTAGCCTTTAAAGCTGAGGTTTTGCAATTTTTGAGAGTAGTATTTCATAAGATGTTTTGCGCACAAAGCTGTGGTACCGTATTAATAATTGGAGTAACTTTTGGCATTGTTAAAATCCACAGAAATAATTTCAATCACCAATAAAGCAGCATAATACACTTAATGGTGTCACATCCAATTGAAGTCAGTAGCATTCTGGGTTATATCCCATCCTTCCTGTCATATTAGAACCACCTTATAAAAATGCACTGTTGACTTTGAGGAAAAATATCAATAAAAGAGAGTGCTTTATCTCTTTTACCCTTTTGACCTCTCAGTCACATAACTAGTTTACTGTAGCTGTGTTCTTCCTCTCTTAAAGGCAAAGGTAATTAATCTACTTTCAAGATTTGCAGAATCTCCTATTTCAAAAAGTACCTGGCTGTGCTTAGAATGACTTTGTTGTCATCATGCAATTGAAAAATAATCCGAAACATTTTATCAAAGATCAAACAAAGCCAGTCTGTGCTTAGCATTGGATAAGTATTTGGCTGGGGCTGAGTCACCCCATCGTGCGCTAGGCCTCGTGAGCTCAGTATCACCCTTGGTCAGTGCTGGAGCGCAGAGCCCACGGTTCAGTTAGACTGCAGCATTCTGTACCACTCAGCTGGAGTTTAGCAACAGACAGGCATGACAGGATGCTTTTAAAGAGCACAATATACACTGAACGTGTGACGAGTTACTGGCAGCTCATAGAATTGGCTATGCAGAGTTTATGAATTCTATATTAAAAAGGAACTTCCTGTGTGAGAATTCAAGCTCTGGCTTATGATAATGGGGGTCTTCACTGTTGTCCTTCTGCAGCCATACTCAGCTGAAATTTAGTGGCATCATGATGTAACGCTAGTAATGGAGAGTCATTATCCTGGGGAGATCACATTTAAATTAAACTTGATGGGGCAATACAATAACGAAAGCCAATCTGGGTAAGTTTTCTCTGACTTATTTATAGGGATCTAGAAATCGGAGCAGTAGATTATCTCCCTAATGCCAAATAAAGAAACTAGATATAAATTTACAACCCTTTACCTGCAGATGGTCTCAGACCTGAGGTCTTTGTGCAGGGGAGAAGAAAGGTCCAGTTGCGCTTGTGCTTTGGAAAAGAAATTTAAAAGTAGGATTAACCAAGGAAGAAAAAGATCCCTTTATAGGAGAAAAACAAGAGAGAATGAGAGAGAGAGAAGAGGAAGAGAGAGGGGGAGAGAGAGGGAGAGAGAAAGAGAAATATTCAAGAAGGATTCAAAGAAAACTCTCACCCCAAACCACACACAGTTCAAATGGAATAGACAAAAAGATTCCTACATATCCTCAGAAAGAGGGGAAGGAAACAGAGGCATGTGTGTTTATTATTTTGTCTGGTTCTGTATCCTTCCTGTGCTTACTAGAGGATAATTGTACTTAGAAACCCATATACATCTTGGGAGTCTGTTACCTTTCATCTGTCCCATATCCCTGAAGAGTAACATATAAACAGCAGCATGCTGAAGGCTAGAATTAAATTCAACACATTTAAATCACTATGGTTTCTGGAAGACCAGGACAGCTGGGCCATATAGTCCCATTTCTGTGAAGAGGTAATAGATATCTGTATTTACCTAAAAAGAACGTCAGAAGCACCAAGGATGGGTCAAAGATCAGTCAGATCAAGAGAAGATGAAACTCACATATGTCTGTCTTAGGGTTCCAATACTGCAATGTGGCTAGTTTTCAGCTGGGGTAGGTGTCATCAGAGTTGAAACAATAACCAAGAATAATGGAAGAAATATATTCTTAGTAGTTAGTGAGCTTGTAAATTCCATTTTTCATAAGCGTTTGGCCTCAGACCAGAATTTTCCCATCTAAATGTTATATTGATTTTTCTCCCTTCTGGTTAATTAGCAAAAACCTCTCACTGGAGTGCAAAGAGTGAAGAGCAGAGCAATGTACACATTCTGCCTTTTTTTTTAATAGGGAACTGAGACGATTCATTTTCTCCAGAAATAAGAATTCCCCTTAGTCAGAATTAGCTCTGAGATTCCAGAGAATTTTATGCAAAGGCCCCACTGTGCTTTTGTTCTTTCCCATCTCCCGCAGATATAGTTCTTACTTGTTTGTTAGTCCATTTCTTGACATATCAATGACTCCTTTTCAGCCACCTGGGCAGATTTTAAATCTGGTAATACAAATGCCTAATCTAAAAAGGACTCAGACACAGAAGGGAAGCTGCTCTTAAAAAACAAATGTGTTTGTTAGAGATTCTTAAGCACATTACTATTTCTTTTTCAGAAGTAGAAGTTTCTAATGTTGGTTTTAGCCTGTGGCCATTCAAAGAAAGATCAAAGATAAGAACTGAGGACAATGGTCAGTTGAGGAGCACACTCACTGGAGCCCTTTTAAGGTTACATTTGGCATCATGATCTTAATGTTCTCATCAGAGTCAAACATACCTTTGTACCAATGCTGTTTTATACAAAGCTGTGCACACAGAGGATGATCAGTTGGTAACAAGTCTTGCCACTCATATTAATGACCTAAATATAGATGACAGTCTTCACGTCAACCTTGCATTATCTCACCATCTCTTCCTGTAACGGAGGACACTACTGCTTTAGTCTTATGAAATTAGAAGTTGAAGTATTTCAAGAAAGAATTGCCTCCTACACCTTCTCAGCTCTCCAGTCTTTAGCTCCTCTTCCAGCTCCGACTAGAGGTTCATTAGCTTTGTCCCCAGAGCAAGGACTTTGCCTCTCCTGTGACCTGTGAAGCTTCCTTTAGCAAGGTGCATGTCTCTGGGCAAACAGCAGTAACCCGCAAGGATGAGTCTTTACTTTCCTTTGAGGCTGTAGGACTACAAGCACAAGCACCCAGATGGAGAGCTCAACACTTTTGCCATTAGGGTCAGCCTCAGTTCTAATGCTTCAGCTCTCACCCTCCCTTTCCTTGCTCCCAATGTCTTTCTCCTTTCTGCACAGGAACATCACTGTGTTCCTGTCTCAAGTGCAGCTGTGGGGGATGTCCTTGGCCTCCTTTGGCTGTCGCTTTTCCAGTGGATTTCACTGCTGAGTATCTGCAGTACCTTGGTTGAGAGAGGAATTTCTCGAGGGTCACAGCTCTGATGGGTGTGAACAGTCCAACTGCCCTGTCAGGGCTGAGATGGTCCCTGTGTCCCCAGCACGGTATGTGAAGAGTGGCTCAGCCACAAATCACATTTGCTTTCCCCAATATGTCATTCATGTGTCAGACAAATCTCATGATTTGTGGGAGTTGCTTATTCCTTTGTGCTTCTGTTCCAGGTGTTAATGTCACACTGTGCAAAAGAAAGGAAGGCTGGGATGTGTCCCTCTTCTGGTGGCCTCGTGGGAGGTGGAGGTGGGTCTTGCTTGCTTTCCAGGACTTTTTCCTCTCCCTAGAGAAAGGTTAACCCAGGCCACTGACTTGGTCTCCCCTTACAAGTAGGTTGTGCTTGGCCAACCCATTTGTCTACCCTAGGTGTGATTGATAAGTTTCCTTTTTCAGGACAGGTTTGGTTCTAGGCACCTGCAGCCCTACTGGGCACCATGTCATGGAGAAAACAGCCCCGAGTTGGGGAATTTCATCTTACGAATTTACACAAGAGAGGCCCCAGGTGCTCCCTGCAGCCTAAGACAGACCTGCATTGCTGCATCTGCCGTTGGAAGGTCTGTGTGGGTGGAAGCCTCCAGCATGGTAGGGAGAGCAACTCCAGCCTCTGCTGGGGAACGTACGCTGTGGCCTGCTGTGACCGTATCTGAGAAAGTGCAGGCTGCTGCGAATGGAGACAAGGACCCCTTCTTTGTGCTCTTCTGCGCAAACTGCTGCGCAAACTGTTGTGTCTGCTGACTGCCTCTGTTAGCTGCGCTAACAATAACCGGCTCTTCACAATTTGACCCATCCCATTGGAGAGAGAGCATCTTGTAAAATGGATTAGTTTCTGTGTTAATGTTCTGTTTTGTTGTGCTGCCTGCTCCCTTTGATCCAGTTGTTCGAATACTGCTTCCACCTTTGTATTTCTCATCTTTCTTCTCCTTTGCAGGTATTTTCACTTATCTTTCTAGTAGTCTGTACTTATGCAAAGAACTGCCTTTTTGTTTTTCTCATAAACCACGAAGCTATATTTCTTTTGGGCTGACTTTCTGGGAAGTTTAAGCAACCTTGGAAAAAATCACTAAGGACAAACACAGTAGGTTTGAGTTTAATAAAACCAGGTTTAATAAAAGCAGGGTTGGATTCCTCGAAGCTGAGGAGATGTAAATCCTCATAAACCTGCTAGTCCAGCGGTTAGGTCTTTCACTTTAGGATCTGAACAGAGGAAATGAGCTGATAGATTAGCTGAGTCACAAACATTTCTTCAAAGAATAAGAGTCCTAAAAATTTCTACAAAAGATACACACACACCTTAGCATTTGTTAGACCAAAATACTTTTGCTGGGCCAATCTGTTTAGAGAGGGTGTAGAGTAATCTGTAATATCTGATTAAAACACAAGACAAGATAAACAAGGCAACAATTATAACCACTACAACATTAGAATGGGCCCTTTCTTCTGTTCTCTTTTGCACATTTCTCTTTGGAAATTTACCCAGGCAATCCACATTTTTATTCTAAAACTGATACTTTTCAATTTTCTTTGGTTACAGTGAGATGAGTGGACTCAGTTTTCTGATGGTCCTTGCATAGGTACCTTGCTCCAAGAAATAAGTAAAAATGGGTTGTTTTACTGCTCAACTGTTTTACAATACATGAAGCCTTATGAAAGGGCTAAGTGTGGTGATGGTATGGCGAGGTCGGGGGGCTCCCTGCGGCCAGGTGGGAAGTGGGGGGCCTGTGGTAAGGCAGGACGTGGTGGAGCAGTGACCCATGGCCCAGGGCTGGGCTGAGATGGGGCTGAGGCCGGGTGTGAGGAGGCTGGTGGAGACCAGGGACAGGTGGGCCCCGATGGGTGACATGGGCTAACCTGGGCTGGGTTGTCAGTAAGTGACTGGTAACAAACTATAGGTACAGAAGCAGTTGGCTTTCCCCATTGCAGGTCAAAAAGAGATGCGGATCAGAGACTCACATGTGTTGTATTGCATTATGTCCTGAGAAAACTTAGTCCTGGCTTTGGGCCAGGAAGTAATTTTCCAGTCATTTTTCCAGCTGCAGACTGGAGTGCATTGAATGTAGCCTTTATACTCCTAGCATCGGGCTCTGAAACAAAGAATGTGTGTGCTCTACAAAGATGTTTTGTTATAACTAGGTGGATTGTATTTACAATTGGGATTACAGTACATGGGAATTGAGATACAGAAATAAAGACGAGAAAACCTCTTTCTGATGATACTAAATGAAATAACCCCCACAGGAATTGTTGTACACTTACATAGTCATCATCATGTGGCTTATTGGGAAAGCTGAGCATATTAGTCTTGAAAGGGTCCCAGCACATCTGCAGTTATATCACTGAGTCTATTCCAATATAGTACAACCAGTACTATGCACAATTAAAGCCATGCTAATTTTAGAACTGTTATCACACAGCAAGTGTTGATATCTCAAAATGTAATTTCATTTTGCAACAGGTCAAAACACAGAAATTTTTAAACACTTACTTAGAAGAGAAATCCTGAATTCTGGGAGAAAAATGCTCTCTATATAAAAAAGTCAGAGTTCATTGGAATATTTTATTTTGGCTCATTCAAGCTATCACAAATGTTTGTGTTGATTCATTTCAACACTAAAGTGCAGATCACAACTGCACATTGTCTTCAGGGAGCTGTAGTACCAGATTTCATTCGTTCTCCCATTGTGAGCAGGGTCCTTGGCTCGATTCCATCTCCCATCGTGCACTCAGAATCACGGGATTTCCAAGATAAATTCTACAGTTCTGTCAGAAAGGAGTTATATGCTTTGCTTTATAGGAAATGGGTAATTTCAGTAAGGCATGTGAAAAAGGAAGTCCAGAGCTATGGCCCACAGAAGACAGAAACATTAGGAAATAGTCACTGTACATTTACTTATCCACACAAACTCCAAAACAAAGCCCTTGGGGTCATTCAAACCACAAACACTTTCTCATTTGCATCTAACCACCTGAAAATGGAGTGTTTCGCTTCAATTTTTATCACCATTTTTAGCAAAAGCTGTGCTCTAAAATGAGGTCCCATCTAGCTCTATAAAAAGCATCCAATATAGGAATTCAGATAATGGAGTATCTTACAGCCACATCCCCTGCAAAGGACTTCTGGGGAAAAAAAAAAAAAAAAAAAAGAAAAAAGAGTATTTTTAACAAGTGGAGTGGGGACTTAGGGGACCATACATCCATCTCTCCTCCTGCTTGTCACCAGGCTGCCTTTGGTGGCCCTTTTTTGCTGCTTCTCAGATGGAAGCTGCTACCTGTGATATGATGGGCATTCTAATGGAGGGGCTGCCAGGTCCCTGCCAGACAAAATGACACAGATAAGGCTATGATTTATGCTGTTACCTGTTTCGAGTAAAGCAGGTGAGGAGAGCCTTTGATAGCAGTGGGGCTGACAGACTTCATGGATGGAGGGGGTGATCTCTGGAGGCAATGACAGACACATTGCTAGCAGTACGGTTCAAATCTCCTACCACTGGCACAGCTGCAGCTGGCAGAAAACATTTGCAGACTTATTACACAGAACAGAGTGTGTGTGTGTGTGCATTGGGGGGGGAGGTTGTGCTGATTTGGGTCGCAGTTTCAAAAGTTCTGCTTTTCAAGTTCATCAGGTTGTCCAAACTAAATAGGGTGATTTGAACAAAGTTGCACTTGTACTGAAAAGGAATCCAATGAGTTAATGCTAATACATGGTGCCATGCTGTGGATATGTTATATCCTTTTCTGATATGAGCAGATCCACTGTGCATGCCAATGTGACAGTCTTCAACAGAGAAAACATATAAATTGGCTTTTTATAATTGCTAAGTATACAAAGTGTGGTGGGCTTTGGTGAGTAACAAAAGTCCAAAATTAGTAACAAAAGTTACAGGTGAGTAACAAAAGTCCAAAACCAAAAACAGCTTATTACTTATGGTGGGCATATGTGAAGTTAGGAAAGCAACATCAGAAATCTTTAACTGCATCATTTGAATGGGCAGCTCACAGACCCAGGTGAAACCTCCTCTGGTCAGATCCCCAGAAGAAACTTCTTTTTGAATCCAAAGCAGCCTGTCGATGCTGCCTACACTTTTGTAGTAAAATTTTTCAGACTTTCTTCACCTTCTTTTTTAGCTTCTCAAGCAACTATATTAAACTTTGGGAAATTTTGTAGATAGCTTTAATATCTGCTACTTGTGTTGAATCAAGCATAATGAAGCAGCCTGCCATTTATATCAATAAATGTAGTCATCATTTTCCTTTAAAGAGTTAAGTTCTGCTAAGCACAGCTGTTCAGGTGATTTTTGGCATTTTGAAAGACTGCAAAATCCTAATATTTAGTACATTGTCACCGTCAGCTAAAATATTCCTTATGTGGACAAAAGGAATTTATACATTTAATAGGTACAGTACTTGCTTTGACAAATACGAGTGCATTTGAGTACAAGTTTGCAGATCCACCAAGCTCTCCTAACAACATATTTACCATAGCCGAGTTGGGGGAGAACAAGCGGAGGAATTCTTTCATGTCTCAGTGTGACTTCAAAAAATAAAAATTGATCATCGATTTGATTTAGGTCAGTTGCATCTGTTGCTGATAAGGTATTCTGTGCGATTTAATTCTGTAGACCTTTTAGTAAACTGTATGAACCAGAAACATGATCTTCATTTGAACATATAAAACCTTATGCTCTAAGGTGATAGAAATAAAATAAGAGGGTAAGTACTTTAACTTAAGAATGCTTCTTGCTTTCATAACACTGTGTGTACCTGGCATTTCTATATCTTGTCACTACATGTCTACCTCAGTGTAACCTGCGTTGCTAGCTGTACAAAGGCATTTCTTCTGCTTCCTGATATGATCCTATAAACATGATGTATCTTGTGGAAGATATTTACTCATTCTGCTATCTCATTATAGCTGTAACATAAAACTACTAGCAGACTGTTACCCCAGGGACCAATGATTCCAGAAATCCCTAGGTTACTATTTTTATATGGGGACATTTTCCTTTGACTCCAGTGATTTGGATTGCCTTTTTGTTCCAGTACAATGAAAGACATTTTTTTCTACTTTGCATCTCATGTAGCCATTGGCCATATTTTTCATCATTTTGTGGTATTTCCAATCTATCTTCTTGAAACCTGAACTGTTGCAATGTGCAGAAAACTGTATTTCTGGAACCATTGTTAGCACTGTAGATAGATACATCTTTAAAGCATGACAAGGGAATACAAGCAGTGCCAGTTTATTGATTAGTGGAGCAAATCTGTCTCATTTTTTCTCTCCCCCCTGCATGCTGTAATGTCTTCTCTTCCACTTGTCTGTGTTGAGTATAAGCACATTGAGGTAGGGGCTGCCTTGCACTGTATATTTGCACAACATATAAGGTGATGCAATTTAGATATTTTTTGGAACTTCTAGGAATATAATCATGTATATAAGACTGTTTCCTATGAATAAGAATTTTATCATTTGACAATTTACTGGCAAGCCCCTGTGCGGATGGAAATGCAGTTTTCCTAATGCTGTATGCATTCTGCAGAGCCACTGTGACAATTTGTTCAGGAGCTGGAGCTTTTCCTCCTCACAGAAGAAATATTGAGCTAAAATGAAGGGCTGATACTGATACTAAACAATTTTTCATATATATACTGTGAACATGAAGCATATTGGACAGAGCTTCTGTCTGGCACATTTTCATAATATGTGAAACTGGTAAACCAGAAACAGATGGAATTGCTAAAGTGGGAGATTTGCCCTACTCCCTAATTAACTTGATAACAATGCTGTAGAATAGCAATATTTGGGTTTTGTGCAAGACCGTTGGGTCATTATTCACTCAGATAGAAGAGGGATAGCCAGGACATTGAAAATATTAAACGAGATATATATGCATTACCATATTACCTATTCATATTTATCAAGATGGAGCTATCAAAACAGCTGTCCTTATGGTTCTTATTCTTCTCCATTATTACTTCTTGAACCATCAGATATTCTATAATGCATCACATAATGTGCTTTTGCTTATTAGCACCATGCCAGATATGCAATTCTATTCAAAATTTCCTTCAATGGAATTGAAGGAAATTACTCTTGAAAAATACTGATTCGCTGGAAAATGCAGTTTTCTGAAACAATTTATGATTTGAGGCTGAATGGATCAGTGCTTATAGCCATTAAAAAGGGATCTAGAATGACAAAATTGTTAAACGTTCCTTAGAATCAACTTATTCTTAACCTGGGACAGCTGGGTTCAAAACCTGCTTGTATCTGAGAGGATTTAATAGCACACCTGTGAACTACTCAGCTGTGTAAACATATGTGTACAGACTTCTGTTCTCCTGGGGTTATCGTTCTGCTCCATGGACATGGCTGGGAACCGTGGATGTTGCTGCTCAGGAACTGATCGGGAGTGTGCAGTGTGATGCCTTGCGGGAATGGCATAGGCCTTCACCGAGGACACAGCTGGGGACACGAGGAGCCTGGGGACAGAACTGAGCTGCATCTCATACAGCCTGTGGCTACATTATCTTAAGACTCCTACCAGTAGCCTTAGGCATTATTCATATCCCCCTTTGACTTAAAAGAGCAAGCATGACCAAACTAAAAGGATTGCGACAGAAGGAACTGAAGCAACCCAGCATATATCCTATGGTTTTTGTGGTTAAGGCCCTTTGCTGGTAGTTAAGAGATGTGAATTCAAGCCACAGGCGGGGAAGAAGGTGGTTCCTGAAAGTCTAGGCAATGACTCTAAAATTCTTGAGTTATTGAGCAAGATTACAGATATTCTCCAACAGTTTTGTCAGCCTA
This sequence comes from Crypturellus tataupa, assembly GCA_034781795.1. Taxonomy (NCBI): domain Eukaryota; kingdom Metazoa; phylum Chordata; class Aves; order Tinamiformes; family Tinamidae; genus Crypturellus; species Crypturellus tataupa. The sequence continues at coordinate 1,340,830 of JAWLRI010000959.1, read as the reverse complement.
TACCTAGTGCCTAGTGCTCTTTTGCCTTTCTTACAAACACCTTTCAAAAATAAGAGGTTTTTTTTTCTTTTTAGATGGATTAGAAAATCTTCAAGTGGTACATCCACCTTCTGTTTTTGCATTATTTGTTAAGAAAAAAAAAAGAAACAATTTACTTTTACCAAAACCAAAATGCTTTATTTGCATATTTTCTTTAAGCTGTAGACTTAAAAATCCATATATTCTTACAGTCTTAGTGTTAATAAATGTGACAGCTTCTGTTGAGAACCATTGTTCTTTCTAGGGATTTTCCTCTAGGCCAGCTGCTGAATAAGCACACAACAAAGTAGATTCTGCTTTTAATGTGAGACTATGCAATCTTTCTGGAGGTGGGGAGAGCAGTGTGGTGAGCCCAGGCATTCCATTTTCACTCAGGAACCAGGCAGAAAGCAGCATTTGGTTATAGCTGTGTTAGCTGCATGAAATACAGCCCAAGCATATCTTCCTCAGTCATGATCATATTAAATGCATTTGCTAGCTGAAAACGGGGTAGTGGTGGGAAGGGAAGGAAAGAAAAGAAAGAAAGAAAGAACACATGCAATTACCTTTCTTCTTTTTTTCTTTTCCTTTTTAGAAAGCTCAGGAGAGATGAGGAGAGTGTTTGCTTGCTACACTTCCTCTTTTCTTTGTCTAAATCTCATCCCCACAGATGAAATTATGAAATCACTTTCAAGTGAAGGAGTTTCTTTTTGTTGAAATTGGCATTAGAACTATTTTAATATTTCAAGCATTTGCAATATGTAGTCTCTGGAGCAATTGCTGATAATCTCTACTTGGCATCATATATTTCTGGGTTCCCCTGCCTGATTCTTTCTATTAAATCAAACTTGTAAAAACTGGAAGCTCATCTGCTATTCTAGTATTACTTTTTAAGAAAGCTACTGAGGTAGTCAGAAAAATGTTTGTAAAAGGGAAGTGTCTACTAGGCAACCTCTGCATGATGATATGAGGAATTCTAGGAAATTGCTTAAAATATTGATTATTCTGGCTAGTGCATTATCCTGTCTGAGGCTGCACTACTGTTGTATCTTTGAGAATATTTCCCCTTGCTTCCTCCTAGAGTAATGCCCATTGCACCAGAGCAAGAACTGGACAGAGGGGGAACTAGAAGTTCTCACTGTTGAGATGTCAATCCACGTGAGACCTGCTAACAACTTTTGTTCTTGTTTGTGACTTTCATGGTTATGCTAATGAATGTAAATAACTAGTTTATTTTGGTCAGGAACTTTCTGAATCAATCATTCCTCTGTTTTCATTTATGCTATATGGCAAGACTTACTGAGAAGAATATTAAAAACTCAAGGATCAAGCATTCAAAAGTTAGGAAAAGTCACGTTTACAATTCGTTGCGCCATTAACTGCATGATGATTACCAGTTTCCCATGTTCCTATGATGCACTGGTGGGAAAGTAAACAGTGTGATACATTTTGATAATTATTTATTATTTATTTATTATGGTCATTCTTTAGTAGCAGTTGCTTTCCTGGTCATTGTGTTTCACCTGTTGAAACTATTTGAAATACTTTTTCAGACATATTTTTGAGATCTTTTTTAGTCCGATCATTTTGAGAGGAGATATCTGCCATTCTGAGTTAAGAATTTCTGAGCTTTTGCCACAGATTTGTTTTTTTTTTTTTTTTTTTTTACCAGAAAATATACCTGTTTCCCACTCAGTCTTACAAGAGGACAACAGTTTTTCCATAATCTCCTTCACAGTTTAAGAGCACCAATTAACATTTGAAGATATAAATCGTGTAGGAGAGAAAAGTATTATTACTTGGAAGTATTTAAAATATTATTGCTCACAAGAGATAATTAGCAAATGATGCGGGACCCATCTGGACCTGTACTAAACTGATTTTGAATTAATCTCTAAAAGATATAGGGTTCTGATTGTCTTTCAAGGTTTTATAATTTAGACAGATCTGTACAATATAAGAATATTATTTTAAGTTAGAACAACTTAACCTCTTTCTAAACACTTTGCTTTGTTTGACATATTCTAGACAGATTTGAATAGTCTACAACACTTTTTTTCCCCCAAAGAATTAAGTGAAGTATCCTAAATGTAAGTAGGGATTGGGGTTAGAATCCCTACTGGAAAATGTGATTTATGATTGTATTTCAGTTACCATTTCCCTCAGAATCGTATTTCAAATCACTGAGAATCTTACTACTTTGATATATTCAGGAGTAAAATTTTAATGTGCAGAAAAAATGATTAAAACAATTTAGCTTCTAATTTCTTGATAACTGTTTCTTTGTGACAACTTCAGACTATTTCTAGTGTATGATTAGACTAAAATCTATTACCCTATTATTCAGCACAGATCTATTCCTTTAATGGTCTTCCAAAGGCCATGGACAACACTTAGCGATATTTACACACTGGTGGTCACATCTGTTCAAGGAGGCCTTTCAGCTAGCCATACATTATGGCAAGAGTAAGAATAACATCGTGAATAAAATCAGATATGGTGTAGAAGAAATATATTCTATAAGCATACACAGATACATGGATTTGATATGTTAGCATTTTTTTCCTTCATTTTCTGAAGCTGTTGGATTAGGATAAGTTTAAAAAATATATGAAGTAAGTCCTTGAGAGTTCAGTGGTTTGGCAATGAAAATTCAGTCTGATGAGAATCCAGCTGTGGTCAGCCCTCACCAAAATTGCTTTTCCCTGAACTACACATTTAAGATGCCAGCTGGCCAGCAGCCAACCTATATGCAATGCATTGTGTATTGACACTCTCTAACTGATATAGAGCTCAACCTGATTTTCAAGGCAAATCTGGGAAACTTTCCAAATTATTTCCTAACCACCACTGAAAAGATCAGTCTATGAAAGTGGAAATAGCCCTGCAGCATAACATAACTTTTACTTGATTGTGTAAATATTTTAGAGATGTTTCAAATTATACCCAGAGACAAATTTCCTTCATTTAAACCCCATATCCGTCTCTGAGTTAAGAATTGCACTGTTTCGTCAGATTACGTTTGGCTTGAGAGTGAAATACTTGTACAGAAATATTTGTATGAGTGTCTGACAAGTTGTACCATGGCGCACAAACATCCCACGAGGTGGGTACCATCCTTCTTTGCCGTGGGTTACATAGGTTCAAGATAAACGTGGCCATAGCAGTTCGGCATCTGCTGCTCTCACACTGATGTGACACACTTCAGTGGAAATGGTCTCAGTTCCCTCCAGGGTAGACAGATGATGTTGAGAAAAAATTATCTGAAGAAGAATTAGGTCCAACAAGCAGTACTAGATATGCTGTTTATTCTAAGTTTATTTTATCAATCAGAAGTGTTTGCAGATAGCACTCTCACATCAATTCACTCTGCGTAACATGGAGCATTAAACATTTCTCTGGGTTCTAAATTATTGGTAATTCCTAAAGGCTTAACAAGTTTGCATATATTTTTCTTCGCCTGGAATGATAGTTGTTTTTTCCCAGAATAATGAAGCTGTTTCACAATCACTGGCAGACATGAGGCCAATAAGATAACATTTCCCACATACTTCACATTCCAGCATGCATGGGAGCTTTCAGATATGGTTTCTTAAATGCAGTTGGAGGTTTGAATTAAAATGTCCCTGAATATATCTCCACATCTCAGGCAGTGGATCTCATTCCACTTCTTGGAATATACAGTAACAATGACAGACATGTTGACAGAGTGTGACTGTATTAACAAAAGACAATACCAGTTCAATAGAAGGGAAGAAACTCTTGTATACAGTTGTGGTAGTAAAACAAAACAAAAAAGCTAAAACTCTTTAGTTTCCATTAAGAAAGTAAGCATTTCTTTTTTACTTGCTTCTGCTTACTCTAATATGAATCTTCCCAAGGAACAAGAGGAGAAATCCATATTCAAGTGATCTCTCTCTTCATGTCTTCGTGCTGTCATTCGTCCATTAATCTGACTTTTTTTTTTTTTTTAAGCAAGAAATACTTTTCTGGCTTCAAAGAGACAACTCCCTTATTGTGCACGAATGAATGAGGGAGGCTGGTGGTTTCTTTATTTTTGTTTTGCTTAGTGCAATAGGGTAGCACTCAGTGAGTCTCTTATGGAGATGATACATTATAAACCATTAAGATACCTTATTATGATACCTTATAAACCATTAAAACCATTAAGAATATGGTTTTGCATCTCCCAAAACCTTTATACTGTCAAAAGGATCCAGGGAAACAATTTTATTTCTTCTAGAGTGCACAACGGCAAGATTTGCTTTGTTCTATTTGTGCACAGAAAATGACTACTGCACCCATTCATTCAGTGGGGGAGGGGAAGGAAGGTATTTTTTAGCATGGGGATTTGGTTTGGAACGGTATTAGCCTTTTGCTGTATTTTTTCTTTTCCTGTTTTTTAACGGTGATATGTGCTGATCTTAGAGAGAGCAAGGTTAAAAATCACGCTTTGCTGTGGTCAGCCATAAGTCCTGAGGAAGTTCATTCCGTGGACTGGGCTCTATTCCTGAGAGAGCTGTCCCCTGCGTAGAGGGAGGTGTAGCCCTCTGGTCCAAAATTCCTTTCTGCTTAGGCAGTAATGTTAGCTGCACTTCTTACCCCCAGAGTCTTAGCTGACTGTTTGGATATGCTGGAGTTGAGCCACTAAGAGTCTTGAAAGTTTTACCATTGCCTTGATTATCTGTGGGAAGCTGATGTCAAGAGCTAAGGCAAGCTTGATGTAACCCTGCTAGCCTGTGCTGCTGGAGGAAAAAAAAAAAACTCTAACTGCAGTCCTTTGCAATGTATTATTAGTGGATGTGGTTTTAATAAGGAGGGGAATTCCAGCAAAACACAATAAAACAGTTTTACTAAGCTGCTAAGAAAGTAGGCTCATTCATTTTTTTTTTCTTGAGGCTCAAAAACTGATGAATTCTGTAATGTTTTTGAGTAACAAAGTAGGACAGGGATGTTGCTGAGTACTTCTCTGAAGGAATGAACCAATGGTGTGGCAGGTTAGGCTAGAAACTGGGCCAACCTGGGCAAAACTGATGGTCTCGAATGACTGGCTGCCACAAGTTGCAGGAGGGTAGTTCAGGACACTCAGTGTTTTTCTGAGGGTTGTGTGGGGAAGAGGAAGGCTCTTTTTGCAACAGTGACAACATAGAGATCTGGGTTTCTTGGACATCTCCTTCAACTAAAAAACAGTTGACTGAGATTTCCAGATGAAATCCACAGCCAAGTGGGCAAATGTCAGATTGTTTGCTACTATGTAGGCAAGAATAAGAATGGTCATGTCAAAAGGTGTGAACCAGAATGAAGCCGTTCCCGTAACCTGATAAGGATGCTGCTTCCTGCTAAAAGCAGAAGCCCTTTGGTTGGGTTACTCCTTGATTAGCTTCAAGCCTAAATGCTTCTGAGCATGAATAGGAGCCCAAGCTGAGGCAGGTCCTTGGCTCAAAGTTGAGACAGTGGTTGAATTTTAGATGTCTGGGACTTGGGTTCCTTAACACAGGGTAAGCAACTTTAAAAAGAAACAGTGAACTGATTTCAGTTTCCCACTACCAAAAAAACGGGAATTCCTTTTCTCAGCTTCGTGATCCGCCAACTTCCTTTGCCCTAATTCTGACTCTGTTCAGACTTTCCTGAGAGCAAAGGCATCCTCTCTCCATAAACCATAATCCACCCTGAATAATTTTCTCTTGGACTAATGACCTGGATTGGCTTACAGAAGTGAGCCCCAAAGATGGTACAAAGGATAAATTGGTACCATGTAGCTGAGACTATGGAGGAGAAAGAGAAAAGAGAGAATTTTGGGGGAAAGTAGATTTACCTGTTTCAGGGCCTTTAGATCTACTGTGCAGCTAAGGAAGCCACAACCTAAGACACAGTCTGTTATTTGATGAACACTTTAAGCAGACATGAATCAGCAATGCAGTGAAAAGAACAAGCCATGTCTTTCCCCTGCTTCCTAGTCCGGTCTCTCCAACTCTCCTTCCCTTGTGCTGGTACTTTACATGTGCCTTCAAAAGAAACTGCGGAAAACTGCTCAGTTGCAAACTGGTGAGACAGCAGGTTATTTTCCAGCTGGTTATCAGAGATAGATAGTAACTAAGGAACAGTAGTCATATACACAAAAGAAATACTCCTAGTAGGGGAATAATTGGCTACAGAAACAGTGCCTTAGCACCCTGCCTGAAGAGTGAATGGTGAACACTGTATATTCAGCAGAAAACAAGCTCTCGACAGAGTGAAGCCAATCCATCTTGATACAGCATTGTCCACTGAATACCAGACCAAGGAAGGATTAAGGATGCTCTGTGCATACTGGGTAGCTGTGATTTTCCCTCCAAATGGAAAACAAGGCAAGGAGGAAGACTGCTGCTTGCTTCAATATACTTGCTGCATTTATTTCCTTTGGGCCGCTTCCAAATGGAGAGCAATATGGCAACTGTGTTTTGACTTTTCCCACATCTCCCTCTCAGGAGGTTGTGTGTAATGCTTTTTTTCCCCACTTATGTCTCCTGGAGACATAAAGTCTCTGTCCTCCATTCCTTACTACCGACAACAGCATACAAAACACCCTTCAGCTCTTTCCCATTTATTTTGGTTTGTATATAATTTGCTTTCTTTTTTTTTCCCATTCACTCAACATAAGTGTGTGGGCTCTGGGGCCTCTGGGAACAGAGCCTTGCTGTGCTGGTGCAACAGGTGTAGCCCAGCAGGCTCACTCCAACATAGACACATTTCCTCTAAGGTTGTTGGCACCATGCGGAGCTCTGGCAGCCCATTCCTACTGCATGTTCCAGCTCCTGCTGCCAATTGCAGCTGTCCTGCCCGCAGAAACTCTGTTCTCCTTAGCTGCTGGGCACTGGAGTGGACACAATCTGGCCTTGGGCATGTTTTGGAGTGGGCAATTTCTTGGCTACTTACTGTCTGATGTACTGCATGAAGGCAACTAGAATTTAACCCTCTTGTGAACCTTGAATTTAACCCTCTGCAAGTTTCAAGAACTCTGTTTTACTGGACAGATGTCATTTATTTACTGGGGTCTTATCTTTCAGTTTGAGACGGCCTCTAAAACAGGGAATCTCCTTTTGGGTTCTCAAGTGAACGCTACAGTGAATGCTCATGTGAATGCAGTTTCACAAAGCAATCACGAAGTGCGCACAGCTGCTGATCTTAGTAGTATTTGAGTGCCTGGCACCAAAACCATGCTGAAAAAGCTTGTAAACTTTCAGGGCTTCTAATTTTGAGCTGAGCCTCTACCTCTGAACCATCTAACACTGTTCTTTTGCCAAAAGCTATGTTCCAGATCTAAGCCTAAATCTGAACACATTTTACCTCAGCTTCCTGTGAGCTGTATTAGAGGAAAATGGCTTTCATTTCTGTGTGGTATCAAACCTTAATAATTCATTAAAATGTGTACACAAACGTTTAGAATTGTTTTATATTATTTTGTCTTATATTGTTTGCCTAACTGCTCTTGAAAGTTCACATTACCAAATGAATAACAACATTTGGACTCTATCTCCTTGTTTCTGTTTGCAGATCATATGCAAAGAGCCCGTAATTTTCTCTTATTTGTTGTTCAAAAGCTACATGCCAATTTCACTAAGAAGAATTCATGTTTGCAACACCAAGTGGCAACCATTCAGTCAAATTTGGAGCTGATTTGACTGGATATACAGGTCGCAGTATGCTTTTCTTCCTCTCATTGGGTAGGCATAACATCTGGGATCAGGTTTCTTGTGTGCATACTATCAATTCCAAATGTGCCTTCCATGAATGCTAAGCTGTACTTTTTTGAAATTTGGTCTTCTGACAGACATTTCTGCCAGCAACCTCATTTACTAGAATTCTGAGATGCTGAACATACTGCTGCAGAACAAGCCACTAACACTGCTGTGAGCTTTTATTTTGAGTTATTTACCCAGATACAGTTCTTAGGGATCAGAAAATCACTATCTGGAAAGTTGCTCCATTACCTCATGTAGAAGTGCTGAGAATTCACTGAAGCTTGACTTCTGTATAATTGAAATTATCTTTCCACAAAGGAGCCTGCACAGTTCATTAAAAGGAGACTGACTCTGGGTTCTTTCAAGTATTTTGGCCTTTTTGTCTTCAGGTGGTCTTTAATGAAAGAGCGATAGAATTTAAAAAGAAAGCAATATTTTCCTCAAAAGTATATGCTGTAAATAAGTAAAAATTCTTTCTGCCTACATAGGGAAAAGATCTTTGGGTGCAGTTGATGTCACAACCTGAATATTCTGGAAGTAGCCTTTTTCGTTACTTATTAAATATTTTTAATTCGTCAAATGTAGTTTCTGGTTTTGCTGTACTTACTTTTTTTATGGTGTCAGATATGGTAACCAGTCAAGTAAAACATGACTGGTAAGGGAGCACTGCCTCATTTGTCCTTTTGCAATGCAACCCAGAACAGCAATTAGAAGAGAGACAAAAAGTAATCCAGTATATCCAATGTACTGGTGTAAGCCGTGTTAATAAGCAGGTCAACATGCCAGAGTTCCCCTGCCTTTTGATCCGCCAGTTACTACAAGATGGTCTTGCAGTTTGCAGCTTATTGTCAGGGTAAGCACTATTCACAGCTCATCTACAAGTTCACATAGGAAGGCAGAGCAGAGCCAGTTGTTCCACTTGTTTGTTCAAGGATGCCAAAACAGATGAAATGGGCATTTCTAGGACTCCCGGCAAATAATGGCTGTGAGTTAACAACTATTGTGAAAACCTCCAAGTGGAAAGATGTAACACTCATCCTTTAAGATGGTGTCAAGGAGCAACTTACAAAATTGTCATAGAACAAGATAGCGGAAACCACTGTGCTCTCCACCCAAAGGCAGGAACAGATAGTCCAAAGCAAAGACATCTCCAAGGATGGTGACTGTTTAATGATGATTCATGTGTCTGTGAAAAGGAGGGAGAGAAAGCCAAGAAGCAGACATGCCAGACAGAAAAGGCAGCAACATTGTGCATATAAAATATGGTCTGGGAACATTACCTAGAGAAAGATGCAGAGAGCTTTTGGAAAGAAAGCATTTACTGCAAAGGACTTTGGCACAGTGAGGAAGCAAAATGTCTCTTTCTCTTCTGCTCACTTCAAGGAAGCTCAGCTTTATGCATTTCTTGTAAATAAATAGAATTCTATCACAGATACGGGATCCTTAAATTCTCCTCCTAATCCAATCAGACCTGCAGGCCTAGGGGTTAACAGCATTATTACCTTCTAGGTTAATAACCTTGCAGCCACGAGCCAGCTATTCTTTTCCATATAAGAAGACAATTTAAAACAAGAAAAATGCAGATTTACTTCTGAGTAGTATTAGAAAACAACAGCTTGGTGTCTGCCTATGAGCAGTCCCTGCTGACAGTACATTATAACGATGGAGTGTGGTTATCCACTCACTGTGTGTGTGTGGTTGCTCTGTGTACCGTGCACATGTTCCCCTGTGGCTGTGCTCCGTGTGGTACAAACCTTCTGAACTTTGCTGGTTTTTGCCTACACCCAGGCATGGCGTATAAAAGATCCTTTTAGTAAGCGTGAGATTCAGGTCAAAGAGAGTGTGAAACAGCTTTCCCATGTCTGTCATCTCTCCGTGATTCACGGGGCCCCCATCAGCTCTGGCTTCCCTGGCCTGTAACCCTGCACCTACAGTGCCCATTTCTGAGCAGCAACTGTGGGAGCAGATTTAGGGGCATGGGCATATTTATGCTTAGGAGGCTTCTGATTCAGAGTGAGGTACAGATCTCTCAATGTGCCCAACCTTTCATGCCTTTGTTCAAGCCTATATTGACATTTCTGTCTCTAAGTGCTTGCTTGAATCTATCATAATTAATGCAATCGTATTTTTAAAAGCTAGACCTTTAAAGCTGAATGAATTCAACAGGAATGCTCGGAAAAATGAAGTGAGGATTGAAGTGAGTGAAATTCAGTGAAGTCAGGAGGGGATGATATTATTGGGCCATCAACAATTGTTGGGCTCACTTACAGCTGGGACACTATTTTCAATTCTGGGACAGAAAGGACATTGCAGAATTATTAAAAGGAGGAAAAAAATGGAGGCAGCATGTAAGAATGATTAGGTCTGGCAGAAATTCTCATTAAGAGATACTGGCAAAGCTGAAGTTATTTTATCACACAGAAAAATGAGCAAGAGTAAAATGATGGAATTACGGGAAGAAATGAAAAGGTTAGATATGTTATTCCCGTTTTCATGGATGGGGTGGTGAGATCTGAATGATCATTTGGCACTTGGAGCTTATTATTATCATTATCAATACCAAGCAGCTTGTGTAGCAGCTTTTCTGATACTGGATCTCAAAATGCTTCATAGAAAATGTATTTATTCAAGTTAATAAACACAGAATGTGTGTTACACACATTACAAAGTGTACAAATAAGTACCTCCAAAATACCTGGAGAAAGAAATAATTTTGTTCTACTATAAATACTCTCAATACAGAAAGAAGGTGTAACACATTAAGAGCAATTAATAATATTCAGATTTTCAGCCTGAGACACAATGAATTTCCAAAGCTTTAGAAACTGCTAAGCACTTTCTTTCTCAAAAATAATGTGCCTTTAATTTGACATGTGAAAACAGAGGTCACATTACCAGAAAGAAAAAAAAGAAAAAAGACTAGAACTTTTTATTGAAAGAAATTCATATAACTTTTAGAAGGTCTCTGTTCTTAAGAGAGGGCAAACATATGGATAACATAAGAAGTCTGCACTCGATACTTGAAACCAAACTTCAAACTAGTTGAAAATGTTTATTCAACTCAGAAAATAAATCTTTGCCTGCATCTGTAATTTCTAGTCTCTATAGGCAACAGAAATATTCAAAATAACACAGACAAGAAATGACATCATAGAATTTCTGATACAAACAAGAGCCATGGACATTTCTCAAAAAATATACAGTCTTCTGAAATATGACATGAGATTCATCAGTCAGTGCATGCTAATCTAAATGGTACCTCTGCACACCGTAGCTATAATCCCCACCAAAAGTTAAAAAGCTGTCTGGTGGTCAGTAGAGTTTGCAGCACAGTTCAGTGACAGATTTATTTTATAAAGTTTTATGATGAAGCTTTAAGTTTTCAGATCTTGCTATTGGAGCTGCTTTTTAAAGGAGAATTTGGAGGTTGTTTGCATCATTTTAAATTAAATGAGGAAGGAATCAGAAGAGTGGTTAATGTCTTCATTCTAGAAGAGAAACTAAAATGCTGCATGACTATTAATTTTCCACCATCAGAACTTTAAATATACAGTTAAATTTAGGGCAGGTTTAGTTCTTCTTGTGTTTCCTATGCACTCAGCTAATATTAGCAAGTGAAGAAAACCGTGAGCCTCCTCACACATTCCTCTTTGCAATGTGCAGCTTTGCATGGACTTTTGTTTTGCAAACACACCTGTGTGCTGTGTATTGATCTGCCAGTGGTGCTGGCTTGTCTGCCCAGCTGCGGAGGGTCACCAGCAGCACTCCTGGCGAGTCCCCATAGCTCCTTGCCTTTGTGTTGGTAGACCTGGCAAGCGTACAACTTGTCACGAGGTACTGCCAATGCAGGCACAGTTTTCTCTGTAGGAGCACGTGTTCATTAACGAGTGGGCCACATACATAGACTACCAGGATGACAAGAGCTGAAGGGAGCTGTCAGCATATGGTAGTATTTTACATGGCATGTTTTACCTGCTTTTGGAAACAGATGAGTATTCACTTTACCTCGTGCTACACCTCAAATGTGACTGTACCTGTGGTCATTAGAGTCCTGGTCTGAAACAAAAAAAAGCATCTTCCATGTTGGATTTGTACTGATTAGCTTACTGACTTTCATGTGTGTATTGATATTAATCCATTTGGCCTATTTGGTTATTGGTATTTACCTGAATCTCCCCTTTTAACAACTTAAAGATTAAGTCTTAAGATTAAGGACTTAAAAAAAAGATTTCTGGTTATATTATCGAATGGAAGATTTTACTGGGCTATCTTTACTGTTTTTATTTTGTATGTTTTTGCACAGAACAATGTAGGTTATAATCTGATATGATCTTATTTACAGTGGTATTAATCAAGGATGTGTCTATTGAAGTCAATGGCATCATAAAAGGATTAGGCTGGGGAAGGTGAGATAAGAACCAGGCTATGGCAGCCCTGTGTTATTCAGAGCTGTTTTTCTGCCATGAATGAGTATTTAAAGAGCTACAGGAGCAGGAGCGATTCCAGGCTTTTAGAAATTCCTGTGAATGGAATGCAATAAATACACAGGAAATGTGTCTGTGGAAGTACGAAGACCAAAGGTTTATATTCCAATTTTGTGGCCATTACTAGGATACCAAGTGGGATAAAAGTGACTGTCTTGGGCCTGATTCTGATCAACCTGGTTATCAACTGAGAGAGCTGCCTGGCTGTGAACCTGCTGTGAGATTAGAATGAGGCTGTTCGTGCACTGATTTCCTAAAATATGTGATTAGTCATAATCATGCTTCCAAATACTGCAATCATTTTACTAAGCACTATTTTTAACCTGAAGTTGGTTCTCATCCCACCTAAAATTTGGGAATTTTCAGATAATTGTCTGCAGATCAGAGGGAGAATAATATCTTACTGCAGTTCATTGCCATGTACAGAAAGAGGGACCACAGGAGGTGATTCCAAAGTCTTAATATCTAGCCCACAAGACCTTTATCTTAATAAAGGCTAATAAAGTGCACATTTTTATGAATTAATATGTTGCGAGAATTAAAGAGACTTCATTTGTGTACAACATTTACTTGTGCGACCTTTTTGATACCTGACATTTTGCAGAATAGTTTTCAAGTCAACAATAACTCCAATGGAAAACAACTGAGAGGCCAATTCTGCCTAAATACAGAAGACCTTCTACCCTGTGTTCACAGGGAGTATTGAGGACAGGCCATGTCATGCTGCTGTACAGTACTGTCACAAGTAGATGAACCAAATAAGCATTTTTTAAAGATTCATTTCATGATTTAACCAGAGATCCCAATACTTTCTGTATGCCAAATTAAATGATGCCAGGAAGCTTCATATTGGTACTAAATGTTAACCGTCTTGTATGCAAGGCCAAAAGTGGTGCCCAAAGGAATACAGTAACTCAGATATTTATACTACTCATTCAGCTGTACAAGGCTCATTTGTAAAACAGTGCCTTGTCTGTACTGTTTGCTGTAGTACCATTGCAAAACTGGTATGCCACTGGTATACTGAATCTATTTTATTTTTGATGAGAAGGCTAGGATGGATGAAAAAGAACACAAGGGCAAAACATCCGTTGGGGAATAAGCATCTATAGAGGAACCCAGGCATCAACTCCTGATTACAGTTATTAATAACATTTCTAAGTAAGTGTACTGTTCTGCCAACATCAACAGTGGATTTTGCCTGGGCAGAGACAAAGTTTCAGCACATAAGATGACAGCTACTCAGAGGGAATCTTTTCTCATAATCTGACAATCTTCTCAGGTCCAACCTGGAAGGACCACAGTTCTTAATGCTAATCTAGGCTTTTCCCTTTCTGCATCTATGCAAACTGGGCTTGCTCTTCTTCAGCACATTTTTATTCCATCCCGTGTGATGGGGTTGTCGTTCTTTTCAGATGAAATCACATGAATGTCCATTACCTGAGAAATTCAAGTTATCACAGGAGAGTGCAAAAGGGAAAGGGCTGGGAGGTTCATGCTTTACGTCTTGCCAGCTGAATGTACTGATGTTCCAGAAATGTCTCAGGAATGAAAGAGATGCTTCGGCAGGCTTCCACCTCAAAGTACATGGATGTCACTCTTCCACTACCATGAAATATTCTCCCTTTCCACAGTCTGTCATGAAGAAAACCAGATTGACTCGAGGTTTAATTGATACACTTTGTGTTTGCTGTTTGATACACTTTGTGTTTGCTGTTTTTTTTTCACTGCTAATATTCTTTAGCTTTAATAAATTTCTAATTGATTTCTGGTATGGAAAAACATACATGTGCCAATGTAAATTTGAGGGACTTTAAATTCAAGCTATCATTTGATGGGCACAATCTCATATAAATAATACATGCAGTATTAGTACGGCTTTTTCCAAGTGACTTCATTTGTCATTAATGTCCCCAAGAAGGAGAGGATGTATACATTTTAAAGCATGAGGAAATACCAGACTGTTGGAGGGAGTGCATGTTGATCAGACTGCAGCACTGTGACATGGTTCCTAATGAGCAGAAATCAACATCTATTACTTCAGCTTGCCAGATCAATCCCCCACGCTCTTGCTTGCTCTCTAATCAGTCCTTCAAAAGCATTTTTAAGCTCCAGGATGCTGGAGACTCACAGCCTTCACATGACCACAAAAACGTATACGCAAACACACACACAGAAAGAGCAGTGAAATGATAACTGTTCCACTCTATCATTTAGTGCTTGTAATTTAGAAGAGATCGTTCATGTTGGTTTTGCTTTGACAGAATAGCAGAGGTTTTTTTTAAAAATATATTTTCCTAGTTCAGAAGGTTAAGAACAATCCCTTGCCTGCTATAAAATATAAAAGAAAAAAAAAGAGCAAAAATGAAAGGAAAATCGAAAAAGAAAAACTCCATCCATGTCTTGATTTCACAGGGAGGGTTCCAGCAGTTTTATTCCTCTCTCATTCCCTTCCTCCCTTCTTCCCTCTCCCCCACCTCTTTGTGTGCTAGAGTTACAATCCAAGGACTTGGAGAGATTTCAAAGGAGCATCACTAATGAAGACCACATGTGCCCTTTTCTCTTATTTAGTTCAGAACAAAGCTGAACTGTAAGAGCTTTCCCTGTAAAGGGGGAAAAAACAGGTCTCCCCCCCCATTCCCGATTACCCTCCCACAGTTTATGAATGAGCCTTACTCAGGTAACTACTACTTGGTATCAGAAAAATTTGAGGAGGAAATAAATCATCCTTCAATAGACTGCTGTAAATCAGAGTGCGTGCATTCCCTTAGCCAAAATATCTGTGGCAACACCGAAACGCCCACACATTCAACCATACTGCATCCTGTGGCCTTCACGCATGCACAGCAGCAGCACATTTGCTGCAGGATCTTTGTTTGTTTGTTTTTGGGACGCCTCCTCCACATTGTCTCTGAAGCCACATTAAGTCATACAAGGAGCGTTAAATCTTGCCCAAGGAGCAGGGCTACCATAGGCCCTGGTTACTGAGCACTGCAGAAGCTAGGAGGGTTCTGCAATGCAAACCAAACCTCCCCATTTCCAATCTCTATTTGGTATTAGCTGTATTAAGGAAAGACCAGAAAATGGATAGTGGCTCTTCATAGAGGAAGCTGTTACCTGAATTTGCACTTTCTGAAATTTGCACTTTCCGATCTGATTTGGATTTCACTCCTCCATGGTGGCCTGCTGTTGCACAGAGACAACTATCCTGAGTTGCCGTGGCTCAGACATCGCCTCCAATAAAGTGGGCTGGCCCTTCCCACCTGCCTGCCATTCCCGCCTAGGGATCCACCTGGCAACCTAACTATATTAGGTGTATCGATGTCCTCCATGCTTGCTTTTAGGGAGTGGAGGTCTAGCAGAATTGATCTTGATGGGCCAGGAAAGACACAGTGGCTTTGGTTGGAGCACGTGAAGGGTAGGAACCACTGAGGCCAAAGGCCTCCTTGCCAAGCCATGTTGGCGGCCCCTTTGGATAAAACCCACTGCTCTCTCAGCTAGCCGAGCACTTCCAGGAAGGGCTCATTCACTCCAAAATAAATAAATAGTCATGAACATCAAAGCCAGTGCACAGTTGTGGATGCTGCTGCGGCTGCGCCTGTTTTCTGACGGGAAGCTCTTCCTGTAGAGCTATCTTTCAGAGCCATTTTTGGTTTCCGATAGCAGAGGGGTTGGTTCTATAACAAAAAGATGTATATGAAACTGCTAGCATTAAAACAAACTGGGAAGAGGGAAATGAAATCTATGGGAAGGTAGCTGTGGAGAAGAGAAATAACCGGTGTGGGTCAGTTCTTGATAAGAAATGGGGGAAGCATCTGAAAGGTTATAGGACTTTTTATATAATGGATTTTAAGTAAAGGATTAAACAATAATGTGTATATATATATATATATATATATGTATCTATGGAAGAAAACAGTCTGAGGAAGGTTGTTTGTTCATAAGCGGTCTGAGGTTAAAAAAGCATTCCAAGGTTTTATGAAAGCAGCTTAAAAAAATAAACATTACCCTGCAGTATTTACAAGCTAAGCACTTCAACGTTATCTTCGTGCATGAGAACCTGAGAGGAATATTGAATGAAATCCCATGATAAACTATTTTGTTTAGTTGTCTAACCTCATGGCAGTGGGGAAAAGCAAATACAATTAATAATGAAAAGAAAATCAAATTCTAAATTTCCAGTGCAGTTTGGTAATCAAGTTGGAGCACCTAGAATACTTTTGCCTTGCAAGTTTTTCTAAAAGACTTTGTTTGGACTTCTTCTTGGACTTCAATAATAAGCAAAATGCATGAAGTTTCTTTTTCCAAAATAAGATCACGCTTACTAGTGCTGTTCAACTTGTTCATCAGTGACTTGGACGAGGGCACAGAGGGCACCCTCAGCAGGTGATA
>JAWLRI010000959.1:1297950-1323819 GCA_034781795.1 Crypturellus tataupa | reverse complement strand
AAGAGGGACGTGGAGCTTCTAGAGAGGGTCCAGCGTAGGGCCCCAAGGATGATTAAGGGACTGGAGTATCTATCTTATGAGGAAAGACTACGCGAGCTGGGCGTGTTCAGCCTGGAGAAGAGAGGATTGAGAGGGGAGCTTATCAACATGTACAAAGACCTGCGGGGAGAATGTAAAGAGGATGAGGTCAAACCCTTCTTGGTGGTGGCCAGTGAAAAAAATAAGGGGTAACGGGTACAAATTGAAACACAGGCAGTTCCACCTTCACATGAGGAAGACCTTCTTTTCTGTGATGGTGCCAGAGCCCTGGTACAGGCTGCCCAGAGAGGTTGTGGAGTCTCCTTCACTGAACATCTTCAAAGCCCACCTGGATGCCACCCTGTGCCATGTGATCTAGGTGTCCCAGTTTGAGCAGCGGGGTTGGACTAGATGATTAATCATTGATTCTGTGACACTTATCTATGTAGACCAGGAATGCCATGTCTTTGAGCAGTTCTTTGAAGTGTCTCCGTTGTTGACGCTCATCAAATAAGTCATTCTATAGATTTCTATTACTTCTGAATTCTTCTTTTCCATTTCTTTTTTTAATGTTTGTCAGCGTTCCAAACACATCGTGACATCTTCAGATTTAAACCAGCTGTGATTTCGTTCCGTGCTGATAAAATTAGTTTGAGTAGAACAGGGTCATGCTCCTGTGAAAAGGAGAAGACAGCTCTGGGCTCTACTCATGAACAAGAAAACAGCATGGAGCTTCTCCAGAGTCCTTCCTACAGCACCAAAAAGAGGTGGTGTAACCTTCATGGCCACTTCATGGAGAGACAGCAGTGCTGCCCCACTGTCAGCTGTTAGGAATGGACACCAGCCTCCTCGCTGATTTTGTGCACCCATTCTTGGAACATAGCTGGGGTGTTTTGGATGTACCTATAATGATTTTGCAATCTGCTCAGCATCCAGAAAAAAAGGGGAAGTAATCGGGGTGTGAAAACTCAGCTCTGGGCCATTCCAGGTTTCATAGCTTATCCCACAGTTATGAGCCTACAGTTTGTTGCCCTGGTTTCTTCTGAGTGCAAAGGGATCTGATCTCTCACCATACTTGACGGTTTCGTTTTTTAGTGGTGAGTGACTTTCTGGAGAAGGTTGTATTTGTAGAAGGCAGAGAGTAAATAAGACATTTAAAATGGGTCGGGAAAAGTCATTTTACCCTGTTCCAGATTTTATCTTTGAATACTTTCATTGCATAGCAGATGTGGCTCTCCCTGCTAAATTTCCCCAGGTTTTCAAGGCTACCCAAACTCACCTGGTTTCAGCAGCCAGCTGAGGCTCTGGAAATGTCAATTCTGTGATGACAACCCTGAGCACTGCTGCATTTGCTGCCAAATGATGCAGACACCATTCCCAAAAGCATAATCCTAACACGGGTTACTGTATGTGCGACACCTCCTCCAGGCCATTTTATACAGTGGAACGAACAAGACGCTGACTGACTTGACAGTTTGCTGGATCGTTGTCAAAATTAACTTTCTCTCCAATGAATGTTGTAGACAAATCAGCGATGATAGATTGGAGGTTGGCATTCTCTATCCTGCCACGTATGTCACTGGCATTTCTCTGCACAGGCACAGATGCCACTGCCATGCGTGTATGTAAGTGTGTTTCCAAAATCCACAGTAGATTTAAACATAGATAACACGTGGTAGTGGGAAGGTTTGTTTCAAAGCATCTATCTTTTTCACACCGAGGAAAATCTAGTTGTATAAAACACAGACGCAGAGCAGTGTCTTTTAGTCTTTCTCCTGCAACAGTCTTGTGCAAGAGCTGTGAAGTGAGAAAGCATTTTACATCGTTAGAGGAAAAATCCTCACGGCAGTATCACTTGTGGAAGCAGCCTGGTTGATTCACCCAGCAGCAAGGTTTCATTTAAGTGAAGATTAGCTGAAGCTCCGGGATCTGTTTTATAGCATCACAACCCATTCTTCAGGAAATTCTTCTCCCTATCTCCTGCTTCATAAACTGTCAATACCAGACCTCTATCTCTTTAAAACCACAGTATGACTCAGTCTGTCTGGAGACAGTAAGCTATTTTGACTTACAGGTTCAATTCCTGTTGACTTAAAAGGGAGGAAGAAAATGCAGAGAGCGAGAATGAAAACATTTCTTATTCCAGAAGTCACTAGCAGGAAAATGTCGTTAGAGAATGGGTGGCATTTGTTCACAAACTTTTAAAAATATTTTTCCCTGACTAAGATTTAGCTCTGCATTTTTTTCCTAGCACACGCTGCCATGAAGACAAATGAAACTGGATGTACTCTGTTTCAGCAGCTCTATGAAATAGATTTCTTTTTGCCGTGGATCTCAGAAAGGAGACGGAGCCGAACGGGTACGGGTACATCTTCCCGTCCTCAACAAGGCACCTGCAGGATCACTGAACTCCAAACAAGCATAGCTCTCATTTCCTCACTGATTTGTCAACAAGGAGAATACATTTTTGCTTGCATTTTTTTTTTCAGCAGACTGTGATTTTCACGGTTTAATCTCATGGACTTCATGGACTTCAGAATCTCCAGCATCTTAGATCAGTGCAAATATGATGGAAAATGGGAGGGGAGAAAGTGTTGCTTGGACACAATACAAAAAAAAAATAAAATTACTGGTCACTGCTATGGTTCAGACCAGAGTTGAGGTCTACAAAATAGGCAACTCTCACCAAAAGACTAGTAAGCGGATAGGATACAAAGCAAGACTGTCTCTCCTCCCACCACTGCCTCTGCTGAAGGCCATGGGAGCACAGGGCTGACAGGAGCTGTCTGGGTCTTTCCTGTGCAGCCATCATTATCATCTTGTGAAGGTGGCCTCTCACGGAGCGCAGCAGAAGGCAAATAGCTAGAGCCCCATCTTCTCATCCTGGAGGGGGTTCGGCCGAGGGCCTGGCTGCCTAGGCCTGTCCCCGTCCCCTCTGCTGTGTGGATGCACTCGCCTGAGTCCTCCCTGTGCGGATTTCAGTCTCATGTGTGCATGTTTCCTACCTTGTGTGCTCATGTGTGCTGCTTCCTACCTGCTGAGCAGAAAATCTCCTCTCCGGGGAGAAGGCTATTTCACATGAGTGATCACTACGCTACCTTCCGCTGGCCTTTGGGCGCAGATTATGGGATATACCAAGCACCATCCCCCATTCTGGTGTGCTCATGTGCCTTCTACCCTCCGGCATGGATTTCTTAAGGGATTTCAGCTCTTCGTGCTGCATCTCTAGAAAAAAAAAAAAACAAAAAACAAGCTAAATGAAGGGTTTTGATCAAACAGTCCATTTTCCCAGCCACAGATTGCATCCCATGATACAAACCTGTGTTTTTGCACCAGAAAAAAAAGAAAAAAAGAAACAGCATTTTGAGGTGTTTGCCTTAAAAAGAAACTGTGCTGTGCATTTTTCACCCCAGTTGCACTTGCAGTCCCTTCATCCCTGTTGTACTTGCAATACTGAATTATGCATGGGCAGGGAGGCAACCACCGCGCCAGCTCCCTGGGAGAGGAGAGCAGCTGCGGGAGGAGCTGCCCGATGCAGCCTGGCCCTATGGCAGGCGTCGCGGAGGGACCGTCCCCAGGCCGTTCCCCCTGCCGGGACGCTGCATGGTGCCAGGCATGGGGAGCAGAGAAGGTCTGGCTGTGAGCGCAGCAGCAGAGCAGCCTCTCATGGTTTAGGGGAGCCCTGGAAGAAGCAGCTGCGTCTTAAAGTGTCGCTCAAGGCTTGCTCTGAGCGAGCACTAGGTTTCCTAAAAGCACAGGGGCTGTTGTGGGGATTTCCTTAGCAGCTGCTTATGCAAAAATCAGCCATTGTCCTCCCTTAATCAGAATTCAGATCAAGCCAACTATTAATTTTTCTGTTGCCCTCATTAGCATGCCTTGTTTTTAATTCCTTCCTAGCAGGGTGAGGTATAACATGAACATAGGGTCATAACACAACCCTGAACCAGAGGTGAAGATCTTAGCATGTTTTTATTGAGCAGATCAAGCATTGCTACAGGTACATTGATGTCAGTAGTAGCAAGATCTTTCTGAAAGGTTTCTTTACCCATTTCCCAGATTCTCCTACCTTTTTACAGCTATTTGAAAAATATATAAATGGATGCTGAGGAGTCTGAGTCCATGTAGGGGAATATGGTTTGCTTATGTCTAAATTTGACTTATTAATGTGGGAAGAGGATATCTGCAAATTTTACAGCTAAACTTCTATTTAGGTGTCAGGCCAATATCACCACTAACGTAAATTGTGTGATATCACATTAAAATTTATGATTATTAAAGATTGTATTTATATTTTGTGGTTTTTATTTTTATTTACTTTTCTAAGTATAGTAAGCTAGGACCGGGCAAATAAATTGTGTAGTTAAAAATTCTGTTATGTCAGCACAGAAAATAATCTAGTCTGAAACCTAAAATGATGAGTTTGAGTGGAAAATTTGAAATTTTTACTTCAAATGCCCCTACTGGGATAGCACTGGAGAGGATGTTTGCTGCTTAATAGCTGAAAAACTCCATAACAGCTGAAAAGTAGTTTTGCTTTGGGTGCCATGATTATGAAATACCAGATTAACCTCAAGTTTCACACTCCTTTATGAGCTTTACTATCTCTCTATAATTTTAAGTGAGACTAGTTATTCCATTGTTCCATTTTTTCTCATAGCAAAAAATATGAAAGGCCAAACTGGACCCTTATCTATACCCTTAATGGTGAATCTGGCTGCGAATGTAATAACCCTAGGAAACACATTAGTTTTCTTGGTGCTATAGGCCAGAGCAAGATATATTTTCACTATCTGCACCAACAGGAATTCATGAGTCTTATCCCAACCAGGGTTTGGATCAGCAAAGTAAGAAGGGGACCTTTTGACTGTAGAGACTGTTTCCTGGGGAAGAACTGAACAGTCGAGGCACTATGACCCCCTGGACTCCGTGAAGAAATATTTGTAGTGCAGAGCCCTGGTTAGTAGTGATAAACTCCTCAGTGTACAAGAACTAAGCATATAGCACAACAAACCTCTCTGGGGACGCAGTGCATTTGAGGTGAATAAAAGCTCATTTCAAAGCTGTAGATGTGTGTGTATAAAGAGACACTGTGCACATAAGATGTAGGCTCCACGATGAATGGTAGCTCTGGTTGTGTTTTTCCTTTGGGATAAGGCAAGAAGAATGATGACTCTTCATATTTGCTGCACTTTGGATAGGCTAATTACTAGGAACCACATGAATTTGCAATGAATTTGCAATAAATAATTCATCCAACATATTGAAGTCTCATTTTATATTCACTCAGTGCATTCTGTCTATAAATAAATGAGGAACTTAACAAGCATCCACAGTTCTTGAAACTTAAACATGGATTTGGATCCCAACCCTGAACCTCTCTCAAGACCTCAGTGCCTGAAGATGGACCTTCTTGCCTTCGAAATGACCCAGCCTGGTCTGTGACATGAGTTTACAGAGCTTAGTATTATCTTGCTGCAGTCGCTCTGTGCAGGTTGGATGAATCATATGACTTTGTACTCCAGGATGGTGTAAAGGCCAGTTTTACTAATGGATAATTTCTCCACTGCTAAGGGAATGTGGCCAGTGGGAGTGCGTCACCTTTGCTTAGCCAGACAGAGAACTGGACCCTTGATCTTTCAAGGAGCCAAATCTGACAACATTAAAACCAAGCACCACTGTGGACTCTGAATGCTGACTCTCTCTGCTATCTAGATATCTAGATAGCATTAAATAGGCTTATTGCACTCTGTTTTATAAACAAGAAGCATTACATATAGCCTTTGTGCTAGCCTTTTAAAGCAGAACCAAAACCTTATGAAATCATGATTTGTCATTTTAAGCAGCCAAAACCTGGGAGGGAGCCCAGGTTGTGGGATAAATAAGAGCAGAACTGTGATGACAATATAGGAAATAGCTCCATTTAAGCAGGCGTTGATACTTGCACTGCTTTCTCCCATGGTGAAGATCGTTTGAATGATGCATTTGATTTGGAGCCAAGTAAAGCTCAGCTTTAACCTCTGACCAGTCAGAGTTGACCAGCTTCAGAAATACATGGAGATTTCCTAGTCAGTTTTCATGACTGTTCTACACTTTTTATATTTACATATATATTTATACATTTATATATTAGTATAATAAATGTATATACTTAGGCATTTATATACATGCACATATATTTTTATGCATACATATATATATTTATGTATACACATAAAGTTTTATGTATCTATGTTTGGACACTTACACACAGTATGAATGCTTTGGTCCTTGTGGTACCAGAGTGATGAGAGCTATTGCCTAGAGAAATAGCTGCAGAATAACACTATATAGATGGACGGCCTTTCTTAAACCGGTAAGATGCTCAGTGCTGCTAAGCTTGCTGTAGGAACATGATATTGCTTGGATCTGAGGAAGGATCAAGATGCAGTAATCTGGCAGCTCTTACTAGTAATACTTTCATCTACCTTACAGAGTTGTCTGTGATTTGGGGAGGGCCTTTGACCATCTTGAACAGTTCTACCTTCCCCTCCTGGCCTCTTTCCCTAGATTGTCCTTGGGGCAAAGGTGATCGAGGATGCAGCATGTGACTAGTGTACATGGCCTACCCTTTGGAATCAAAATTGAAATCTTAAATCCGAGATCCGATTTAAAGTCAGAAGAAATCTCTTCCCTTCCATGTTCTCCGCGAAGGCTATACCTGTTTTCACGTCAATGCCAACACTGTGGCTCACAAGCGCCTGCAGAAGAGCTGCCCTTCTTGGTGCCACAGAAGGCCTCATTCCTCTGCTCCATCAGCAGGCGTGAGGCTTGATCGTCCAAGGAAAAATAATGTCAACATCTGTCTGTCACCGCGCGGCAAAGGGCCAATTATCATTTTTTCCTGCTCCCCGAGGCCGCGGGCAGACAATGCTGCTCAGCGCCGGGCTTTGTTGCCTGCACCATTTCCCACCACCGCTCCAGCTCTGATATGCTAATAGCAAAACTGAACGTTTTTGTGCGACTGAAAAGGATCTTTGGGAGCATTCACTGGGTCAACAATCCCAACCGCTGCGCAGGGGCTCAGCCTGCTGGGCAAGAAGCACAGTTCGAAGGGGGCTTCCCCCTCCTCCACACTTTTTTTTTTTTTTTAATGGAACTAACCATCTGTCTGTCTTGATCCTCAGAAACATAGTTCAACAAACTGTGACATGATATTCTCCCACCAAATACGTTCTCCACTAAAGAGTGGTGGGCTGGCTCTCCAGTGCAAATCCCTGCCCTACTTAAACACAATTTGGGAGCTGAAAGATGACCCTCTCCTCTTCTGAGCACCAGGGATCTCTGAGATGCAGAGCAGCTAGGTGCTGCAGAAATACCCCTGTGTTTATACAGTCTGCTTGGCGTTCATTAGAGCCAAAGCAACAGTGACAAACAGTCTTTTGTTTGGAAAATAAACCCTGTCATACATGCAATGCCAGGCACATAATGCAAACTGGATGACCTAATCCTATCTATTGTGTCAGGAATAGTAATGCACTTAAGTAATAATTCTACATCTAATATAATCATAATTGCAGGGAGTTTATTGGGTGACTAGTTTCCCACTCACTGATATTGTGGCAGTGCCAGGGGAAATGAGCTATTGGGCAGCGGAAGACAAGGTGTTCTTAAGTACTTGACAAATAGATTTAAAAATATTTGGCATCGATAGCTAGTTGAACTAAGTGTGAACTTTATGAACAATATGCTGCTCCTTTTTTTTTTCTGATGCCTTGCTAATACCATGATTGCTTTATAAAAAATAGCAAGTTGGCAGGCACTTGGACTGTAACATTTCAAATAGTTTTGCAAGCAAGCTAATACATTTACAAGCATAGTAATATGCCATCGTTATTCAGACCGACTATGACACATACAAGCTCATCTACTGCAAGCACCCTGTAAAAACAGCTTGACATAAGGCCCAAGGACATCAGATAAAAGCTGGAGAAATTTAAAAGCTGAATAAGCAAAGCAGTTAAGTAGCTCAGTGGCTTCCAATTGACCCCAAGCAGGGCTCTGTGTAAAGCTGGATGTCTCCAGCCAAGAAGAAAAGGAGATAGCGGTGTGTGTTGTTTATGGCACTACAGTTCTAATATAGGCTGCTTGGTAAATAGTACTGCAATAAAGGCTGTCCTCCGTCATAACTTTATTTATGCCTCTCTCCTCAGAACATATTTTTAAGCAGTGAGAGAAAGGTGTGTCTGCAACAACTCACCATAGTCAGATATCAAATTTATTCATAGGCAGAAGAATTAACAAGATAAGCATTTTATTTCTCCTTATTTTTAAAGAAATTTCAGCTTTTCCTTGTCCAGCTTTGTTGGGGGGCTCATATACGTCACCTCTGCTATGGTGTTGCTGCTTTTTCTCACGTGTTCCCCCTGACTCTCACCACAGTGTATCCTTTGTAGGGGTGTTCACATAGACACCTGGAAGTGCTATCTGCTCTGTGTTCTGCTGCCTTACAGCAAAGGGCTTCTATTAAAAAAAAAAAAAAAAAAAAAAGGCATGCACAGCATGAAGGAGGAAGCAGATGTAGAACCGCTCTGCACACTCCGCTCCAGTTCCTGGCATATGGTGGATGGTTAAAAAAACAGATCTGAATGGTGTGAAAATATATTCATCCTGTATCACAGAGAATAAATTATTTCTTTTTGGTCATATGCTATGTGTTGTCCTGGCTGAAGCTTCCTATACAGTTATGAAGGAATGCTTTAGAGTCACAGGCTCTGTGGGTCAGAGCAATCTTCTATGCTGACTTTCCACATAACACAGGCCATAGAGTTTCATTCACTCTCTTCTTTATGGGGCCCATAATTTCTGATTGTGCTGGTGTCTTTAATGAAGGTTATTCAAACTTGATTTATGAAAGCAAAAGGATGGAAAATCAGATATTGCTGTAGGTAAATATGCTGCTCCAGTGGCTCCATTGTGCCCTTGTCAGAAAATGTGCTTTAGCCATGGTGTGACATTTTCTGTCTTCTGGTTTTAACCGCTGGATTTTGTTATAGTGCCTACCATAGAGGGAAAACAGAGATCTTCTCAGCATGTAGGTGCTCATGATTGGCCCTGCTATGGATGTGGGAATCGTGGGGCAACAAGAATGTTGCCCATGGGGGAGCGTGTCCCACCTGGTGGCACCACTGCCCTGCATGAGAGGACAGGAGCTGTGGGTCCACATTCCCAGCAGCTCTGCTCTCTCAGCGCTGCTCTCCTGGACCAGAAGCAGCTGCCTGTGGCCAGGGAGCTCCCAGGGAGGCCCAGGTCTCTCGTGGGTCTGCGGGGCTCCCAGGCAGGCGCCGGCAGAGCCAGGGAAAGTGGGCTCCATCCTTCTTAGTCTGCAGCTGCTCTAATCATCTGTGAAGCTTTTCTTCGACCAACTAAGCAGGCTAAGTTTAATTTAATCTCTCAGTATGTGGCAAGCTTCCAAGAATCACTTTTGAAGCTCTTTCCTGAAACTTCCTTAATTTGCCAGCAGTTTTTTTTAAAGCCCAGGCACCAGAGGGGACAGACGTAGTACATTTGTAGTAGAGAAAGGTGGAAAACCATGTTAAAGTGAAGCTCAAATATTTCATCCTAAATATTTAATTTTCATTGATGTTGCTGACTTTTATCATAACTCTCACTACCTAAAATTAAAGTATTTTTCTTAGAGTGTTGGCTAAGAGTTAATCTTTGCTGATCTCCCAAGGATCCAGGGGTATTGCCTTTTACACAGTATGCTGCCTCGAAATACATTAGCAAGAGAAGCAATTAATGACTTATCATGAACTTTCCCTCCCATGCAATAACATATCAACTGCCCTTTTTAAATGTTATAAGCTTTTTCTCTTTACTGGATGCTAGTGGCAGATAAACAGATTTGGAGGAAATTAACAATCAAATGGCTTATATCTGTTCATAGATTATCACTGTAATACTTTCAAGCTCATAAGCTTTCTTAGCCTTTTCCTCTCCAAAAGATATTGGAGTGGGGAAGTGTAAATATGCGTGTATGCATAACTCAGCACCTCAATGATGCTGCAATGGTTGCAGGTCTGGCTTCCCTAGCTGGAGCAGAACCCCTCACTTCTTTGGTTAGACCTTGTACTTCTGAGCGAGAGTCACCCCAGTCTCTCACTTGTAGGGACTCTCCACCACGTGCCCTGCACGTCATCCCTGCTTTATCCGCTAGGTCTGCAGGGAATCTGCACAAGGGCTTCTTCAGCAGTCAGTAGCTGGCAGAGAGCTGCTTCCTGAAACAAATGTGCGTTTGGTCACTGTGCAAAGGGACAGCCCCAGGGAAGGGGGCAGGGACAGGGACCCAGTGTGCTGCAGAAGAAGCACCCGGCTGGGAGGGCATCATCCCAGATACATCCTGCCATAGTGTTCCATGGCTTTTTTTCCTCTCCTGATGATTCATGGATACCTCCCAAACTAATAGTGTTTACACTTTAAAGGAGGCAAAAGCGGGAATTCATGTACACTTATGCAACGCAGGGGTTGGTCATTCTGAAAAAAAAAAAAAGGAAAAAACATATCACGGAAGTTAAGCTTTGGGAGAGTTATGTGGAGCCCTTGTATCTTGTGAATATTCCTGTAGTCCCTGGGGCATGTGCTGACCATAAGTCTATCTCCCTGCAGTTCAGGGCTGGCCCTTTGGAAGGCAGGGAGGAGAAGGTAGGGGAAGAACGGGCTGAGCTACCACATTAACTGCTCCTCTCCCCTTATCCTTAAAGAAGGCTTTTGCTCATCATCAACACTATAGGAAAACGCCTGAAGACACCAGACTAAACAAAGTCTAAATACATGGGAAAAAAGGATTTTTTTGTTGTCTGTTTGTTGCGCAGAGAGCACTGAGCACTGGCCAGCCACAGAATAGCCTTTTGTACAGCTGAGGAGCCTATTGTTCCTCCGACTGCTATTTTTGTGCTCATGGCAGCCGCAGCGATGTGGCTGACCTGTGAAAGGCCGTTTCCTCCATTTTGTTTGCAACGGCAATAGCCCTAACTACTGAAACCTAAACACAGAAACAGTTTTTGTTCCCCTCCACAGATTTAGAAGACTTAGGGAGTGTTATGCACACAAATGTGTGCGTGTGTACATAAATACATATAGATTTACATACATACATATGTATAAAAACACAGTAAATGCACTTTTTCCATCAAAAAATCTTGCAAATGCAGCCCAAATACAGAGAACAGCCAGAATAAAGCAATAGGCATTCAAACGAAGTCACCCATTAGTTGATAAAGTCACACTGCACCAGCTGCGAGCTGAAAGCAAAAGAAACAAGTACATATATAATCTTCTCTTTTACTTTTGTACTCAGAACAAATAGCAAGTGTATTTAGATTGCTTGACCTGTTCTTGCAAATTGCTAGGAGCAATGTGTTGCAAAATAAGGCATAAAACTTAAAAATACGAATGTGTAATAGTGTCAGAAGCCTGCTTTTCATTTTGTATAATATTCCTAATAAGATGCATTGGTCCCTTTTCCATTTTAGTAGATGAGAGGAAGTCTTTAGTGTAGAAACTGCAAATCAATACCGTTCCAGCTAAGAACACAGAAGTGGTGAGGAGACTGAAGTTACAATTTAGCGCCAGTTTGACTTCTGATTGAGCCAGGGAACTGCTCGGGATGCCTGGGCTTCCTGCAGGTTTTGCCTGTCGAACACTGGGCAGGCCTTTTGCCTCTTATCTTTTGCATAAGATGCTGAAATGATTGAAATGACCCAGAAAATGCAATGACTCAGATGAAACTTGTCTTGGAGGGAAGTTATGTCTCCTTCTTCAATAGCTCGGTCACAGATATGGCAACATATAATTCGTTCTAGACCCAGTGAACGCTTACCAGATGCCTTTCAGTATTGTTATTGTTATTTCACAGGCTTTGGAACAGATCTGATGTTTCTGAGACCTCAGCTCCACATGCCACAGCTGCAGTACAGCTTTTCAGGATAATTTGTTATGAAACAACTATTCTGTGTTGCGTAAGCACAGAATGGTCCACAGTGGGTCTCAGCTGTTGCTAAAATGCTCCAGATATGTGAAGGACAGGTAACAGTGAGCAGGGACCAAGTACAAGGCCCTACACAGAAACTTCATTCAGAATGGAAGAGCGGCTGTAGCAGAGAAAAATGTACAATGTTCATGTTCTTGTAAATGGTCCAGTGGTATCCTTAAAACAGGAAGAGTACAGTTCTGGCTTGTATTGAGAAAACTGAGATATAGTCTGAAGTTTTAGATGTAATTCACAGTACATCACACAGCATATAGTGATCTGACCGGATGATACTTTATGCTTTGGAATCTGCCATTAGCTATACTATAATTTCTTCCTATTTTCAACTGTTTTCTCTTATCAAGACCCTTTCTTTGAAATCTGAGCAGTTTATGAAATATAAAGAAAAAAATATATACGGTCTTTCCTCCATTAAGAGCACTCTAATTGTCTTCTGTGTATGTGCATGCACCACTGTGTGAGTTGTGCTTATGGGCTTTTAAATTTCTTATAACTGAACCAGAGAATTTCAGCCACCTGACACCAAGAAGCTGCATCCATGCATTGCACATGCCTTCCCTTAGTCATTCCTCATGTCATTCCTCTTGGAAGATGTCTATCTTGATTCCTGAAAAAAAAAAGAAAAGATTTTAATTTTGTTTTTCTTTAGAAATAACTTCAGGTTCGTATGGTCTGAAACTGAATGGAAGATGTGATTTCTTATTTCTCCAGAATAAATTTTGCTAAACAGTTGTTTTTAAGGTCACATATTTAATGAGAAACATGGTAGTGATGCATTTCCATTTTCCATAATGCAGAGGGCCTGCAGCTGAATTCTGTTTGGCTGGGGATGTCTTCCTTTCTAATGACTATAAAACACTGCTAATGCCCTAGCAGGACAGGGTAATAAGAAATTAAATCATATGTATTTTGGCTTATCTGCCTGCATGTCAGACTTGGTCTGTGAACTCTCATATGGCCCGAAATGACTCCAAAGAAGTCCTTACATACCACTGTTCAGGTGAACCACAGTGTTGGGTCACTGAAGTGATTGTTAAAGGAAATTGTTTTTAAATAGTTAATAGAAAAACTAGTTGAGATGGAGACAATTGTTATGTTTTTGCATTTTACACTAAGAAAGTAAGTTACACCTGAGCAAGCAGGTCATACTGCAATAGAAAACTAAAATTTTCAGCTAAAATGCTTGAGTGGTTATTAGTATGCCTGGGGAAAATAAGTCATTTTCAGATGAAATTATTACTGTATCTTTAACATATATTCCATTTTGCCTTAAAAGGAAGGAGATACTGTTTGGAATTTCAGTTAGATATTTGCAGCATTATGTATATGTGTTTCATTTGTATAAGCTTAGTAAGAGAAAGAATTGGGGAAAACGATGGAGAAGTTAAATGTATTTCTGGCTGCTAAGACCTGTGCTACTAGATAATTAAAAAAAAAAGGCTTTGTAGCTGCTCACTGTGTCTAAAATTCCTACTTTTTTATTTTTAGACATTCCCTTTGAAATAAGGTATCATGAAAGAGACTTCTGCATCTCTCCTCCAACTCGGCAAAATTATAGTCTACAATAAAGTGCAGACTCTTTCTGTTGTGAATCAATACTGCAGTGAGTCATATGGACTAATTTGCAGGACAGATCAGATGCATACAAATAAATATAGTAAAAGCAGGAAATACAGAAACATGCAATGTAGTGAGATACACTGCATGTCATTGTCTGACATGAAACTGCAGTGGGCTGTTTTCAATACACAGAATCTGTGGGAGTCAGGGACTGTTCAAAATTACACCTCAATAAACTGTGCTTTGTTGTTTTTCTGAAGTATGGATTTCAAAATCATCAAGCAAAGCTGCAGAATTGTCCCTCTTGTTCTTCTGAAGTAATGTTTTTCATGGGGCTAAGGCCTTTGAAAATAGCACAGTTAAAGTAAAGCTGATAGCTGATACCGTAAATTGCTGATTAAACCAATCATCACATGACAACTGTTTGCTTAATCATAGCTCCACTTACATTGCTTGATTTGTTTGTACAGAGTTATGTTGTGTCAAGGTATCCCTTGAAGACTGGGATGAGAAGTCCAATAGTTCTCTTGGATAAAGGCAGGCATAATATACAGAGAACGATACAGAAGATATTACCCAAGTTTAAAATAACCATAATAAAGTCAGTACACAAACACTCCTTGAAGGATCATATTCACAGCTAATACACGCCGCTGCCAAGTTTTAAAAGTATGCCTCCTCCACGTAGAGCATCTGCAAAGGTGACGACCGTGTTAGCTGCTTGGATTGATTTGATAAGAAGCAGTGTAGGTGAGTCAGACTGTTCCCACTCCGGCTCAAACTTAAAATAGCTTGCTGTAAATAATCTTTTATGCTTAACAAAAGCTTGTGCAATTCTTGATAATTAATTCATCACCCACACTGACATGTGAAAGACTGGGATAGATTCTGGTGCTGTCTGGATCATTGTGCGGACATGTCCAAAGATGTTGCTGAAGACTGACATTTCTGAGATAGCTGTTTATGCTCTTAGGGCCAAGTCCATTATTTGCGTAAACCGGCCTAATTCCTTCAAAGTCATCTGAAAATGCCTGAGCTCAAAATGTTAACTAAAAGTGCTACAGCAGGCCTGCAGGATCCCCCTTGAACGGGGAAAATCAGTTGGTTCATAAATGTCAGATGCCCCATCTGAGCTCAGGGAGCGCAGCGTGGGATTGTTCCCTGGGCACGGACTCATGGCACAGAGTGCGGACCTCAGCTTTCAAGACAAGCCCGACAGCAGCCCCTGTTGCAATAGGCACAAGCATCCTGCAGTTCCCTCTTCCCTGTTTTCGCTGAAGGAGCTGCCTTGTACACTGACTGCAGCAAACCACGTCCTGCACTGCTGTGTGTAGTGTGGGTGGGATGAAAGGCGGCTCTGCATGTGGCTTTGAGGAGATGCAGGTGAGGACAGCCCTGCCACTGACGGACAGCATCCCTCTGATGCACACTGGCCTCTTACCAGGAGCCAGATCAAGCACAAGAGTAAGCTCCGCAGTGGAGGCAAGCAGACGTGCAGTAGCTTGTCTGATGTGCATCTCCAAAGCACGCCTGGGGACCTGCGCCACGGGCAGAGGCAGCAGCTGCTTGGACGTTAGCTCAGGCGATGGTAATTGTGTGGCCAGCCAGCGGTGGGCTCTGAAATGGGGTGGCAGCTGGGGATCCCCGCAAAGATCCCGCAATCCCTGGAGAAATCCTTGCTTCTGCAGGCATCCATGATTTGCACCACGGCGCTGACACAGGTCAAGGTTTCGTGGCTGCTCTTCCCTTTGCAATGGGTGAAATATGTGCGAGGAGAAGGCAGCTCTGTCTACAACCCCTGTCCTTCCCAGACACCACTTTCATTTACGCATCTCGGTGACATACAAGCCCCCGCCTGACACCACAGGCAGGTAAACACACATCAAGAGACTAAAAAAAACTCTTCACCTGAAACCATTGACACTTTCTGCAGCCTTTTTTTTTTTTTTTTTTTTCTGTAACCAGAGTGAGAAAAAAAGCTGGCCAGTTAATCAGAAATTCAGATGTGGATAAACTATGAGCCCACTGCAAGCAGCCAGCAAAGCCGCTTTAGCCACTTGGTAGCTTTTGTCTCACTGGAGGAAAAGCACATTCATGTACTTGTAGTAGCTGACTGCCAAATCTAAAGAAAAATAACTAGTTTCTTCATAGCTATTGTGCCCTTCTGGGGGAGTGAGAAGCATATTTACTTTATGGGGAGAGTAAAAACTGGGGAGGTGATAGACGCGAGAATGTTATCTTCCTAAACATGTCAGAAGTACTTTGTAGTAAAAATTCAGAAATGCTGTAGTAAGAAGAGCACGTACTGGGGCTCCAGCAGAAGAGGATCAGTCTCATTAATAGGTCATAAGTGGGAAGTGTAAACAGAGAGAAACAAAAGGGAAATTTGCCCTTGTAATGGGAGTGTGCTGGTGCTGCAGATTTATGTCTTGTGGTCCCCTTCAGGGAGAGGAAATACATTAATAACTCTAAACAACAAAGTGTCATGACAAATACATTCAGAGGACCACAGAGATAGCAGGCTCTACCTAGGACTTGGCTGTGGGTGTATTTTTAATTGGTGTAGCATGTTGGTTAGGAGAAACTGTTGCACTATCACTGGTGTTACACATGGGAGGGAGAGTGTTTTAATGAATTGAGATGAAGTTAATATCCATATTGTTGCAGTTCAATGCGATTTCTTCCTTTGGGTGGCCTGGAGGAAAACGAGGAAATGCCCTTATGAGAACTTAGGGCAAGGAAATCTGCCTGACCATAGAAAAGACTGTTTGGGATGAAATGGTATATGGTAAAAAATGGTTTTAAAAACCAGGCTTTTTTAGAGCCTCCGTCAATTACAGTGGTAGGCAGCTGAAAAGTCTTTCTCCCTGTGAAGCTCTTGCTCTGCCCGATGCAGTGATGGTCTGTACTTACTGCAGCTCAAGGAAGGGGTTTGACATGTGACAGTGGGGAGCAAGGTGACGGGCTTGGGGGCTGGGTGAGATGGTGCCTCCATGCAGGTGTCAAGAGCTCAGGTCCCAAGCTCAAACTCTCAGCACATGTGAGATCATCCTCTGTGAGCTTATTGCACCAAGTGGGAGAATGGAGGGGGATGCCGAGGGCCAAGTGTGAACTAGCCCTCACCCAGTTCAGAAACTGTGAAGAAACATGTAAAGTATTACAGGCCAGGTACAGGTTATGACACATTTGGCCAGAACAGACAAAAGGACAAGTCTATTAACTTCTTGTTTCACTGGGATGATCTTCATTAATTACTTTTATTTGAGTAGCAATCACAAGCAAAAGTTAAGCTTAGTTTATGAGAGCCCCAGATGGATACCAGGTATGTGCCTTCTTATCACAGTTTCTGTTACAGAAGTAGTGTTGTTACAGAAATATCATTGAAACAGCCACACAAACAAGGATTGATGCCGAGTGCACTGTCTGAGGAAGAGCCGTTGTTTGTTTCTTCCAAATTTCTAGTGATTTTTCATTCTCTGCAGCGCTGGGCTCTAGCGTGCGCTCTGCAGATTACACGTGAATCAAGCAAAACCAATACAGCGACATTTCACTGAATTTGCAGAAATCATGAAGTCATAGCTTTGGGAAGTAAATAATGTCATGCATCTCAATGAGGTTATTGCCTTCTCAGTATGGAGCTAACAATTTAAGTGGAAACATGATGAACTATTTTACTTCTGATCACTTAGAAGATGCATCTATCTTATTCTACAATATTGAACTGCCTCTCATGCGCCTGCAGGTGCTCTGAAGCCCAGCTGCACAAGCCCACATCTTTTCACCAGACAATTTAGATGTAATTGTATCTCATCAAGAAGAAAATCAGTGGCACTCTGCAGACTGAGAATGTGGGCAGTATTAAATACATCACAGTTAATATCAGGCTAAACAGCATACAGGCTAATACAAAAATTTGATTGTCCCCAGTGGTTTGTCTCTTAAGCTTCCGTTTTTCACTTTGATCAGCGTTTCTGATGAATGTGGAAATGGAAATTCTGTAGCATCTTTGCTAATAGCTAGACCTTTGCTGCCTAAGTTGATTCTAGTTGGAAATAAGACACAACATCTTATTAGCTAAAATTGCAACAGACTCCATTCTGCTTCCAAGAGAAAGGCAATGACACAGTTTCAGGACAGCAAGGACCACCTGAGGTAGGCAACTGGTGCCAATTTTGGCACCATGGGGCATCTTCTCTAGCTTCAAAAGGGCCTGGATCTTTTGTGGATTCCTATTTCATTTGTAATTTGAATGTCTCACATCAAAAAGAACATTTAAAATGTCATTACCTGCTAATACTCAGATAAGTGAATTGCTCCCTGTTTGGCTGAATGTGAACCAGGAGATGGCTAGGAATTATCAGGAGATGTGTGGCATGATTTGTGCGTACAGTCTCTTTCTCACGAGCGTAGCAGCAATATTGGGGGCTGGTGTTTAGCCTGGCTACTGAAATCCTTCAAGGGGAGAATAATGCTGGGAAACAAGGAACTGTTTCTTTTACCTGTTTATGCGTGAAAAGGAGAGGGTGCCTGGAGAGACACGTGAGTCTGGGAGGATGTTGGGCTAGAGAATAGGTACCTCTTTCCATCAAACATACACACAGCTCAGAGATGACTCCTAAGTATGGGTCTGGGAGATAAAGCATTGGGACTATGAAATGCACAAATCAAAAAAATAAAAAAGTCAATATGCAGGTGAACAACTGTAGATATGATTGTACATTTGATGAGTGCTCCAGTCAGATGTGATATTAACTGACTGGGAAGCTTCAGTTTCACTTGCATATTCTACTATTTTGCTTCTACACATCCTTTTTTTTTTTTTTTTGGCTTTTTCTCACAACTTTTCTCCATTTTCTTCAGCTACTGTTAAGACCACTTCATAGGTCTCGTTTGCTTTTTTGTTCTCATTTCACAAAAGCAGCTCTTCCTTTTCCTCTACAGTGACCTTTAGATTCTTCCTCAGTGGCCTTTCTGCTTTGTTGTGTGGCGGTTCTTCATTAGCCGGGGGGATCACACACACAATTCCCGGATGTGAGCGCGTGTGCTTACCACTGCAGCGCACTTGCGGGGCTCTGCCCTCTCGGATACTCTAAGGCTCCTGAGAGGATTTCTGAACACTTCACACGTGGCCATCTGCAAGCCAGACCTCTGTATTTTTGTGAATATGCTTTTTCACAGGTGAGACAGGATGAAAATAGAGACTATTCTCTCTTAAGCTGTATTATAGCTCTTCACAGGTGAAGGTCATAATGTCCCAGTGCACACACTGCAAGTACGTGGATGTGAATGCAGCACACTGGTGGGCAATGTTCCTGGAATGATGTCTCAGGTCAGTGTTCAGATGAAGATGTGCCAGCAACTCCAGCCTGGCTTGTTTTCCAACTCTGCAGGTCAGGACACTCTAATATAAAAGACAAGATTGTAGTGTTGTTTACCTTTGTGTCTTAAATGGAGCAGGGTGAAAGGCCTCTTATTTTGCTGCAAATAATTGCTCTCTGTGAATAGGCTAATCAAATGGGAGAAGAATGAAGCTATTTGTGGGCCAGGATGCTTCTGCTCCACCACCTAGAAAATCATCTCTGAATTGCACCCAGGTAACAGTTATGAAAAGCCTTTAGAGGAGAGCATATACTAAGTGTTTGGCTCACACAGGCATTTTTTTTTATGTGGCTTCACAAGCTCCTAGGTGTGATTTACAAGGAATAAAAAAGAGCCTAACCTTACTGAAGACTCTGTTTAAATAGCTATCTTCATTTTAGGGTGGGAAAGCTTTTAATACAGAATTTGCCCTAGTGGTGCCCAGCTGTGGTATGTGCGTGCAGTGTGGCACTGCCTGAGTGGCACTGGTGGCGACTCTTCCTGTGACATTCTTCTTGGGTCTGTTTTCTCTGAACTTGTAGCTTCTGTAAGGGCACATGCTACAGGAAAATCACGGATGCTTCTGGTTGGAAAACACAGCAGATTTCCTCTTTCACAGTATTTGAGGCAGGAGGGAAATCTTCTCTTCAGTGATATGTGAGTCTAACATTTTATTTGCCACAAAAATCTCTTTTTTATGCCCTGATTCAGCTATATATTTTAGCATGTACTTAAGATTAAAATTATTTTCAAGGATTTTTCTGAATTGGGATTTAGGAACTCAGTCTCTCCTATGTTCCTCATTTGAGTTGCTACAATTTTTGTTCCAGTTGCAGACATATTGATCTACACTTGGAAGAGAAAGAGAAAATCAATAAATGGTAGAATGACTGCAGGGAGAGCTGCATGCAGAGCAGATCTGTTAAGAGGGAAGCTGGAAGAAAGCTGCAGCCATTTTGAGATTCTGAGATTCTCTTTTCTTCTAAACTCAGTCTTGAGAAAAAAATAAAATCAT
This sequence comes from Crypturellus tataupa, assembly GCA_034781795.1. Classification (NCBI taxonomy): domain Eukaryota; kingdom Metazoa; phylum Chordata; class Aves; order Tinamiformes; family Tinamidae; genus Crypturellus; species Crypturellus tataupa. The sequence goes on along the minus strand of JAWLRI010000959.1, from coordinate 1,303,840 downwards.
TTCACCCATATAATTTTTTTTATTTTAATTAAGAAATTTAGTGTTCTGTAATTATAAGCTGCATAGCCTGTACCACAGCATTTATCAAAGCAGGATGGCAAAGATCAATGAGTAGCCATTCCTGCAAAATGTGCCTCTGCTGGGATTCACTGTGCTTTCATATTCCGCTGCGGAGACACCTGCCATGTTACCTATTGATTTTTTGTCAAAGATACTGTTTACGTATGGGAACTAACCCTCTGATCCCCACAGAAAGAAAGAACAAAGATCATTTATTTCCAATAAGCTTTAAATGAAAATCCAGAGTGCCTAATTAGGTAACCTTTCAGCCCTAGAGCTGCCCAAATCTGTGCAGGCTGTTGTAGTGCAGCACTGCTACTACCTGCAGCACTAAGAGCTGGCTGATACCCCGTTGCAGACCCGTTGGGCCTGCCTTGCTGGCGCGCACAGGCTCCTCGTTGCCCTCGTTGTGCTGAGCGGGCTGCAGCGCTGTGTCTTCCCTCGCCTGACTGCCGGACACCCGTTATCCCTCCATGGGAATCGGGCGTTACGGTGCAGCTGCCTCCTGCCCGCGGGACCCGCTCCCGTCTGCCTGACGCGTCACTGTGTCTATTCCAAGAGCTCATGATTTCAACGCGCTGATTTACGAGTTACCCCTCTCGGAGAGCATGCTAATCAAAGCAAACAGATGCACCAACCCTGAAAAACTGCCAAACTCTAATCATGCGTTACTTAGTTTTCACAAGAGATGTAGATATCTTGACAAAACCTACACAGATTTCCTTGTTTATGTTTTCTCAGCACTCTAGAGCTTCTCCCATCTTATTGAGAGCAAAGTCTTAGGCGGTGTTTTATTCCTGCCTGTTTTTACTTCTAATTTCTCCTTTGAGTGTAGCTCAAATATGCAAGAGGTCTTGGCTAGTGATATTTTTCATTTGTTTTCTTTTTTTTTTCCTTTTTTTTTTCTTCTTTCTCTCTCCCTCCAAAATGGTTAATGAAATGCTTTCGCTTATCATCTCGTTAGGTGAATTCTTAATCATCATCCTCATCGAGTGACACTTTTGCACCCCAGTCTGTTGCCTAGTTACAATCTGTCTGGAGCTCAGATCTCAGAAACGGCCTTCATCCAAGATCATAACTGTAGCTTTGTCCAAAGAGGTGCTACTTAAATGGACCGTCAGCAAAGCTTAATGACCTCATTAGTGCTCATTTGCAAGGTGAAGAAGTGCGCACTTTTACTACCTGTAGGACTTAGATCAAAACGAAAGGAAGGGAGAGGCAAAGGAAACTCATATTCAAGACAACTCTCAGTCCAATCCAGACATATATGAGCAGTCCTTAGCAGAAAGAAGACAATGTTCTCCAGTCACAGTCAGGTTTCTGTATTGCCAAATATACAGACTAATAATCTCATAAACATGTATATATATGAGGAGTCAATGGGAATACACCACACCATACCATGAAGAATATATACATCCTCAGTTTCAGATAATGAAAGCAAAATGACCTCAGGTCTTCATCTTTTCTGAAAATTAATGGATTTTTGACTTTCCTATTGGATTCATGAAGGAAAACCATGAATTCCAACTTAGAGTAACTCTCACAGTGAGAAAACTACCCTTACGCTGGACCACAAAACATAAGCATCAGACTTATCATTATTGTAAATAATATCGCATATTTGTGCTACTTTTTGTGGAACAGAGGTGAGTAAATATTTGTCTGAAGAACAGGTGTGGGATAATTAAAAGTCAAGTCTGTTATCTGAATTATTCATGTGCAATGTGTGGTCTCAGAGAAAGCCACTGAAGGCACTGGGGGCTCACTGGTGAGGCTCATATCTGCTAACTGGAGTCATCTGAATTGTTAGTGTCCTGTAAGCCATCCTTACTAAAGGTATTTCTGTTGTCAAAGAATAGAAACAAGCAGCTATAAAGGATCAAAAGGTGCATCATCCATCTCCATTTAGATCTCTCTCTCACACTTCAGGGAGCTGATGACTAGAACTAGATGTCTAGTTTTTAAACAGCTAAAATTAAGCAGGGAGAATCCCATCCTGAGAGATTAATAAGTTGCTTATAAAGTGAATGTTTTTCATACTGTTACAAAGCACCTGTGGGCATCTTGGAAGTGTCGCTACCAACAAGATTGGTTGAAATAGAAAAAAAATGTGAGTTAAGAAGTAGTATATCAGTATAAAAGCAGAGAAAGTCATGGAGATATGAATATATTCCACATCTTGCTTTCACCACAGGTGTTTCAGAAAAGCATCCCTGAGAAAAAAAGGTAAGGGAAAGCTGAGAGTCATGACAGCTGTAGGTAAAGACTTGTATTTTTGTTAATTATTAGGAGCTCAAAATGCTAAGTGGACAAGAAGAGGAATGATAGCCTGTCAGGTCAGCAGAGACCCTGGAGCAGTTAAGAGAAATCTACTGTAATGTATACTAGGTAGTATTAAGTAGGCATTAACTAACTAGTAAATCCATTTTATTGATATATATATTTTACTCCTTTGTAGCTTTTTTCTCCCACATTTTTCAGAAATCCTTTGCTCTGTGAAGGGAAACTTGTTTTCTTAAGTTTCCTTGACGTTAGAAATGATCTCAAAGGCACATCACTACTACAGAATTGACTAAGTCAAAAATAAAATAGTGTCTGAGGATAAAAGAGATACAAATCTTGGAGCCTTATAGAACAGAGCTTGTGGGTCAGAGTGTGGGCTGGTACTGTTTAGGCTCGGCAAGCACAGCAAGGAAAATGAGGTTAATCTATCCTTCTAGCATGGGGCAAGTGCCAGAAAGGGACACCCGGCAGCTGTTTTTGTTATCTCCTCCTCTGAACACTCGAGACTTCAAATATTTTCCTATCCCACACAAAGGCAAGAGAAGGCTGTCAAAGGCTGTCAGAGAGACCCTATTTAGAACAACCTTTATCACTGTGGTTAGCACGCTTAGAGAGGATATAGAGTGATGAAGTTAGTTCAAGATGCTGAGCTCGGTCAAGATGAGCCAGGGTTTGGCCTGCGCTTCCTGGTCAGTGCCCTAAGCTCCGGTGCTGGTTCCCTTTGAAGGGGTCTGCCTCTTGCCAGTGTTCCAAGGAGACTCTGACAAGATAGGTGAAGGAAAAGAATGTCCTAACATCGAGATCCTATGAAGATTTGGGGGGTTATTGCTGTTGTTGGCTTTCTATATTTTGAATGAAAAGTCCTAAAAATAGTTAACAACTAAGCCTGGCCACAGTCCATTGCTCTAGATGAGGGTTTTCAAGCTTTGTTGTGAAAGTCATGGACTTCTAAGGGCGCCTTGGGAGATACCACAAGAAGCAAGTCAGCCTGTAATCGCTGCACAGAAGCACAGTTCCATGCAAAATTGTTAGGGATCCTCATTGTGAGAAAGGGTGACGTTATTGTATTAGGGGCTATTCCAAAAGGAAAAAAAAAAAAAATGGCAGCCCCTATCCCATGGAGTTTTCAATGATGGGCTATGTTTTTACAGGAAAAGTCGACACGAATATCTTGCTGTAAGGCAGGCCCTACTGTCTCCACAATCTGTTAGTCTTGTGCTCTTCAATGTGAAAGGAGGAATTCTTCTTCAGAAGAATTTCTCTTCTGCTAAAGAAAAATCAATGAATTCCTGCAGGTTGTGTTGTGTGACAGCTCAGACTGAATTATTACAGTCGTTCATTGCAGCCGGACCCAGCTATGAAATGGTGAACCTGAAAAAGATTTCTGAATGTGGCACTGGAGGCAGAAACCGGGATGGCTTTGAAAGGGTATTGAAATATTTGAAGAAATCCGGTCTGCCAACTGCATCACTAAATCCTTTGAGGTTCATACTTCAGTTATTACTTGCAATATCAGTTACTAAACGTGCATGCACATGCCAAATAAATGGCTTAACAAGGTACACATGTGCACTTGCTTTCCTTCCCTAATGTAGCAGACAAAGGAGTCTCCCTAAATCAACCTGCATGCTGTTTCTTTTCCAAATATACGTTTTTTTTTATAAGAAATCAGAAAGAAGCTAGACAACCGCTTCTCTCGTAGCAAATCTTACAGAGCTAAGCAGCTAAATTAATTACTTGGGGATTTCCCTCAGGCTGTTACTAAGGTAACAGGAGTAGATGTGTTTAAAGGTGGCTGAGTATGCCAGACACACTTGAGGATACACGATGGCTTTTCAGCAGCAGCCTGCGCTGTGGATTTTATACATACTGACGCAGAAAATGAAAGGGATGTGTGTGCATGTATCCATGGGCATGCAGAGCCCACAAAGGACTCTGCACCCCTGGATGCATCTGCCTGACGCAGAGACACTTCTGGCTGGGGATTCAGGAGAACACCCTGGGAAGAAATATTGGCACCGAAGGTACCAAAAGGTTCGGGGCAACATTTCTCCGTAGCTCCACAGTGCCTTCGTTTTGCTGACTGATTTAAAATATTCTCTCCCTTATCACGTTTGAGACCAAACGTTGGCATTTTACCTGCTTACCATGGCCCCTCTTCAGAGAGGCTGGAGTGGAATCGCACACTCTCCTGCCCCACACAGTGCGCACTGCCCAGCAGGGATCCTGCATGCACTGGCCATGTGCCGTGCAAGCTCTCCTAGTCTTCTGCTCCATTGCAGTCAAATCTATTTTAGCCAAATAGGTACATCTTTTCTAGTCAAAATCACTGAGAGACAAATCAAGAGGTGGCTATGGTAAGGAGTATGTCCCTTAGTAAGAAGAGATTGCTCTCTGGGTAAAGAGTATTTGATCACATGCAAGCCCAGTTGTCCTGAGTGATTTTAAGGCCAGAATTTTAACAATGGTAATGTCCAGGTTAGTTAGCGTATAACCTGGAGGTAATTAATAATTTGAGACTTTTATTCAGACAGACAAAAAGTCCTTCTCAGGAGCTTGTCAGCTTGTATCCTCAAGTGAGGAGAGAGTGCAAGACAAAACTGAACAGCCCCAGAGCTGCCAAGACCAATTTTGGATAAAAGCCTGTTCTGAATTTCCTGACTAGCAGGAGCTTTGTAGTGGTCTGAGTTTCTGCACCACCCAGAGGTTGTGTCTTCTCCTTCTCTGACACCCCTGCTGTCCTCAGAGATTTTGTACATACCTCACACCCTCCTCCCCTGTTCCCACTTCTGACAAGAGGCTCTGCTCTCCCTCTCCAGTTTCTCAACTCCAAAGCTGGGGCCAACTCAAAGCCTTAAAAGGACTCATGCTGACTTGGTACTTTTTTTTTGGAGACATTCTTTTGCATTTTATCATGTTCCTAGCACTGACCACAAGGCGAAATTATCAAGTTTCCAAAAGGAACCACTCAAAATGCGACACTTGCAGGTTTTCGGCGGGTGGGTTGAGGTGCTGAATACCCATAGCTCTCACTTGGCATCTTACAGGGTGCTTATTTCTCATACTATGCATAAATAAATAAATAAATAAATAAGAATTCTTTGGGTTTACTCGCAACTACTAAAAAATAAAGAAACATTTTGGAGGAACTGAAATAACTTCTGTGAGCATCTTCTGGACAAATGGTGAATAAAAATTGGTTTAATTTGTCTAAAACAAAAGGCTCCAGTTTAATTTGGAAAGAGTTTGATAGTTTTCAATACTTTTTGAAAAATGTAGCTATGACATAATTTGATGTTACTGCATCTGTATTTTGCCCTCCCAAATTTTTAAACTGTTGCTCAGTACTGTGTATTATGACCTGGCAACTCATGGCTAGTGTTTCTCCTCTAAGCCATAGAATGCCTTCAAACTTTCTTTGGACTCTTCCTTGTAGAGATAGCACTGCTACCTCAGAATCACAGAATGCCTAAGGTTGGAGGTCATCTAGTCCAACCCCCCTGCACACGCAGGGCCACCTAGAGCACGTGGCACAGGGCTGCAT
>JAWLRI010000959.1:1249104-1297775 GCA_034781795.1 Crypturellus tataupa | reverse complement strand
ACTGAAAAGAGGCCGGCCCCATCCTCCTCACTGCCTCCCTTGAGGTACTTACAGACACTGATCAGGTCCCCTCTCAGTCTTCTCTTCTCCAGGCTGAACAGGCCCAGCTCCCTCAGCCTCTCCTCATAGGGCAGATGTTCCAGACCCCTAGGCTGGACAGCTCAATTCATGCAGCAAGTAAAATGATCTTAGGCTCCCTGTCTGTACATGTATGAATTAGACACTTCAGGCATATTTAGGGGATATGAGCTCTATTAACAAGATGTTAACATTATTGTTTTGAAAATTCTGTCAGCCTACACTAGGTAATCAATCAAAATGAAGATGTGTAGCTGTCTTACATCCCCTTTCCCACAACAGGCATTTCTTTTTGATACCCTTTAAAATGTGACAGGACCTTCCATATCTACTTTCTCTGGGTACAATTCTTTCTCATTCAGCAGCCCTTGCTCTGGTGATCGTATGTCTCTTCTCAGAATCAACAAGTATGTTTCAAGAAGTAAATCATAAGGAACAGACTCAGAAGATTTTGAAGCTCTTGAGAACAGGAGAAAAGAAGGCTCTTGTCCCAGGGAGCTTCCTGTACTTGGACAGCAAATACTAATCTCTAAGCCAACAGTGTTGTAAACTGTACGTGCCAGGCCTGCCATCCTGATGTATTTTGGTTTGGGTGTGGGATTCCTGCCTAGAGAAGAAACAGCCTTGCAGTGGTACTGCCAGGTGGGGAAAGGAGACCTGATCCTCTGCACAGCATCTGGTGTCTCCAGGGTGGCTCTGTGAGCACCACAAAGATGAGATGGTCCTGCCCACTCTTCTCGTTGCCTGCAGCTTAGAAAGATGTTGTATCAACGTTACTGGCTTGCTATATTCCCGCATGGGGATTGCTATAAGAACATGTTAGAAAACAACTCATCATTTCTAGAGCTTTCTTTTAATTTCTTGAAAGCTAATAGTGTTGATCTTTTCCCTCAACTTAATTAAATCCAAGGAGAAATGAAACTGTAAAACGCATACAATGCCTGGCAGGGAGGCAGTACTCTCAGTATATACCTTGATACTTGAATGGCTAGGATACACTGTGAGGTAAGGTGAAGTGGTACCTCTGCTCTGGATCTTCCAGTAACACAGTCAAAATGAAGGGTGAATTACACCATTTGTTCCCAAAGCGGTTTCCAGGGTTACTGTCCCTACTTGTTCAGCGCACAGCCACAGAGCGAGCAGAACTCCGTTAATGCAGCACTCCATTAAAGCAGCAATTCATTTTTTGGTGCATTAGTTTAAATAGTTGAAAAAAAAGTGGACCAGAGCATGAAATGGAGCATCTGAGCTGCACCCTAAACTGGATACATGTCCAGTGCTGTTGACTCTGTGGAAACGTAGCCTTTTAGGAGTAGGCTATAACAGGAAGTGTGAGGTGATGGCCTCAACTATTTGCTCCATGCATGATTCACAGCCTTCAGATAAAATAAATAAATAAATAAACACTCTTTGAATCCCAAGTAGTTCTCAGGAGAGCTAGAGACATCAGGAGAAACTTCCTGCTTCGACTTGTTAGTGGGTGTAATTTTCAGTGATAAAGAATGAGGAAACACCAAGTTTATATGGAACTTCAGTAGCACTAGAACGAAATAAGAATGACTTCCAATTCTTTAAAAAACATTCATAGATAACATTAGGACCATGTTTAAAGCTCAAATTTTAGGGATTTTAGGTTTTCAGAAAAAAAGTGCACAGTTCTGGGTTTACTTGTGACAAAAACAAGAGTTGTTAGTATTTTGTGTGTTGGTGTAGCAGAAATAGAAAATAAAAGCAGAATGACATGCCTTTTGGCATTTATTACTTTGTTTACTTTCATTTACTGAAGTTTTTTTTTTGTATTCTGTGAGCTAATTTCCTTGGGAATTGATAAATAACAACTTCCTGGAATATTTTCACCCCTGTAAAATCTTGGCACACTCTAGCGATCTCCCAGCAAACATAAGGCATACAGCATTTCCGACCCTCCCTACCCCCACAGAAAACTGCCTGGAGAAAGGAACATGATAAAAGTGAATCTAGAATGGAATATGAAGCAAGAAAAGGGGGAATAGCCTTTCCTTGGAAATAAATCTTTTTGTGAATCATGAAACCTTGCAAAGATCATAGGTCACTAAGGAATACTGAAAAAAGAAACAGATCTTTAACTGTTTTACTGTGACTAAACTGTTGGGGTAGATCTGGGCTCATGCAATTCTCTAGGTATGTTGTGATAGCCCATGGATGGAAATTAACAGCTGCCAGAAGCAGTGGAAAACCAGCAGATGGTTAAGCTAGAATCCATTTGCAGTACTGATTCTTAGCGCTGCTATGCTGAAAGTGTTTTTTTTTTTTTTAAGACAAAGATAACTCGTGAACCTTGGCATAAGAATACTGAAGATACTTGGCACAACAAGCTCAGCTCTGTGTTCCTCACGGAGTCTATCATCTCAGCAAGTTTACCTAATGCTAAAACTAAAATTTATTTGACTTCTTCACTGCATTTCTATCTGGATAGAAACCTGGTTAGAAAAGGATAACCTTTTTAAGTTAAGTTAGAATAATATTTTTAGAAACCTTTTTTAATGTTGAAGAGAAACTTTTACAGTGTGGTTTTAAGTAATCTGTAAAGTGAAAATGAAGATTTATAACTTCATATAACTTCAGTTTTGCAAAAAGAGTAGTAAATGCTGTTTGTTGTAATTGATCATTGATCAATGCTCCATTATCAGTCGCTTCTTTCTTGACCTATCACATCCCCTCTCCCCTCTATATCTTGTTCTGAGTTACTCTTTGCAGAATCAAATGGGAAAAGAATGAAAATGAATTTGGTAGAAGACAGTTACTATAGTCTTTCATCTTTGGAAATGCTTTTAATTACTGGAATAGCTTTACTGTTAATGTAGTGGATTTACTGAGGTCTAGACAATCTTTCAACATTTCATCAGAGGCAGCACACTCACTTTAAAGCGCTAGTGATAGATTGCTGCTGCTGCTGTTGTAAGCAGCCTACATCCAGATGTAAACATTGGTTCAAGAAAGCCGTTTTCTTTACATCTCTCTCAGAAGACAGAAGGCATGCAGGTGCAAATGCCAGGATGGTCTTCACAGCGAAGCAGTGACATTAGGATAGCAAAAATTCAAAGGAAAGACTTATTTTGAGAAAACATACAACAGCACAAGAACGTAGAAGAAGGGAAGAGATGAGAGTATACTTGGTAGAGGAACAAGGAAACTCCCTTCAAAGATAAAATACAGTCATGGGAATAAGCTTCAGTTTAGCTGAAGGGAACTGACATTGCTCCGATAAGTTTAATGATAATGTCACATGGATGGGATGGGCACCCAGGGTAAGGGCAGGGAGAGTAGAGCAGAAAAGAGCTTGTTTCCAGGTCACCAATTTGCCAACTGAGAGGGGTATTAACTGAAAGTTAATTAACATTAACTTCCTCCTTATAGTAAGGACCATAGCATGGGACTCATTTTATTTTAAGAAAGAAGGGTATAGGGTGAGCAGAGGAAAAAGGGAGCTGGATAGAAGAAAATGAATACTTTAGAGAGTTCAGTTATTTCCCACTTGTCTTCCCTTCCTCCCTGAAAAAAAAGAGCCCTACAGCAATATATGGCAACAAGTATGGCTGTGGCAGCTGACCTCTCTGCATCACACAAGCAAATATTACAAGAAGCAATTATAAAAAGCTAGGAAAGTGTTTGCAGATACAACAATAGTTTATTAAAGCCCATCTGGTAATAAGCCAGCAAGAGGGAGTGTCACTATGTGCCTAGAGAAAGTGATTAAAACATAAACAGGATGTGTTGGAGGAGGCGAACAATATAAAAGATAATCATATTGATGCAGCATTTCATTATTTAGCTTTTTTGGTACAGCAGCACACTTTGCTGACTGCCAGCTGCTGCTTTTCTCGACAGCCTGGCATATTCCTGGCATGTAACTGTATGACTCGCAAGGTATAATTAGTGCACACTAGCTGAAGCAGACAAGAGGACACGAGCAAGAAATCTACAGTCTCGGTGTTGCTCCTGCCAAGAAAAGGAGGCCAGTAACACCTGTCAGCGTAGACCATACTCCTACATCAGGTGATGCATACATGGGTTTGTATTTCTACACATCCTCCTCCTTTCTCCCTCATATAGACTGGGAAGACACTTTTTGAAAAATGTCTGGATGACCAAGTGCACCTATATCTGCATATGTCTTTTACAGATTTTCAGATAGGATAACGTAGCATGGCAACTTCCTGCTGTCATAATTAGATAAGTTGTGCCATAATTATCCCATGGAGACAAAGGGCATCCAAATGGTCCTTCACCATTTTTGCAGTTGTGGGATATTTCTCAAATATCTTCATCCCCTTCTATGCTACCTATTATGCAGAAAATGTTTCTCCAGTTAGTCAAGGGATATCTTGCCTTTTTGAGAGCTCTTCACAGATTCATTTCTTGTCCCTATTTCTCTTGGCTGCCTGTCTCACAGAATCACAGAATGGTTGAGGTTGGAAGGGACCCCTAGACATCACTTGGTCCAACTCCCCTGCTCCAGCAGGGACACCTAGAGCACGTGGCACAGGGTGGCATCCAGGCAGGTTTGGAAGATCTCCAGAGAAGGAGACTCCACAGCCTCTCTGGGCAGCCTCTGGCTCCCTCACAGGAAAGTTCTTCTTCACATGGAGATGGAACTTCCTGTGTTTCAAATTGTACCCATTACCTCTTGTCCTATCACTGGCCACCATGGAGAAGAGTTTGCCCCCGTCTTCTTTACATTCTCCCCTCAGGGACTTATACGTATTGATCGGATTCTCTCTTAATCTTCTCTTCTTTAGGCTAAACAGGCCCAGCTGGTTTAGTCTTTCCTCATATGACAAATGCTCCAGTCCCTTAATCATCTTTGTCGCTCTATACTGGACCCTCTTTAAAAATTCCCTCTTGTCCTGGGGAGCCCAGACCTGCACCCAGTACTCCAGGTGCGGCCTCACCAGAGCTGAGCAGAGGGGCAGGATCCCCTCCCTTGACCTGCTGGCAACGCTCCTCGTGCAGCCAGGAGCCCATTGGCCTTCTTGGCCACAAGGGCACATTGCTGACTCACGGTTAACCTGTTGTCAACCAGGACTCCCAAATCCCTCTCTGTGGAGAAGGTACTCATGGTACCATTCAACAAATAATCCTTATTATCCATGTCACATGCCAAATCTGTCTTTTTTTCTTTTTGTATATTTATGAAATAGTGAAATATAATTAGCCCAAATTTAGCTCAAAAATAATTTATCTCCAGTGGTCCTTGGTTCTAAAATCTGTTAATGCCTATTCTATCACTTCCAAATTTTATTATTGCAGTGAGTTACTCCTACAACAAACTTTTGATTGAGCCAGTGAATAAATCCTTCCAATCACAAATGCATATACTTATAACAGATAAGCAAGGCTTGAGGACTTCTAATTTGCTGAATGAACACTATCTCCCTTAGCTTTCTTTACCCCCAGAAAAGCCATCATTATTTCACTGACATTAATGAAATTTGTATTTTAATGAAAAGGATGTTGAGTTGAGGGTATACTTCTGAGTCATCTGAAGGGCTCTTTCAGGTAGATATCCCTCTGTTCTTAGGATTTCAGTTCCAAGAGACTGTCAGTTTAAAGTTTTATAGGGAACAGGTTACCTGAGCAAAGACTGCAATATTCTCCTGTCTTCATCTTTTCTCCAGAAAACACAGAGGTAGCATATGATCTTGGGTCCAGTTGGTCCAATGGTACGGAAAGTATTTTGCGTCTCAGAATAATATATGAGATCTAGATATAAGTCATTGCTGGCAAAGATGTTTGGCAGTTTAAAGAAAAGGAAGGAAAGAAAGGAAACTTAAGGAAGAGAAAACACTCCAACATCCCTTGAACACCAATCACAATCTCTATAAAGGCCTACTAAGCTCCTGTGGCATAAAAATGCCATCAGGAACTGAAAGAACGTTTTTGAAGAGTAAAAATGAACCTCAGCTGCTGGCTGATGAGAAAACAGCTCCTGTCTCCCCTGAGAGCTATGGCACCCTAACTATTGAAAAAGCACAAATGTTTCCTCAGAGAAATTTGAATAAATACATGGGCTTGGATTACATCATGCTCTTTTTGTATGTTCACTAGCTTCACTATTCAGCTCCTGTTCAGAAGCTTGAATAATGTTTGCCTCGGGAAGTTTTTCTGTGAAAATTAACTCAAACTTGGAGGTCTTTCCAGCCCTTGTATTTCAGTCTGAGCTGAATTATACTGGAAGGATGCTACAGATTAACATGGAATTGAAAATGCCAGATGGAGTTTCATATTTAGTGTTACTGTTTCTAAAGCAAATTTGGAAAACAATGCTGGGAGCTGAAAAATACCTTTTTAGATATTGTATTTGTTTTGTCTCTGGCAAACTGTTAGGAAAACTAGTAAGTAATATTCAGCTTTTTTTTTTTTTTTTTCCTCTCCTCTCTTGTGGAATACTAGTCTAGGAAATTCTTACCTTTCTGTTCTGTCCAGATGCTAGTTCCCATCTCTGCACTGCCATCACTGCCATCTCAATTGGTCCCATCACGAGCAGTATCTGCACAGGTCAGGATGCAAGAGGCAAAAGAGACAAAAATGTCTTACCCTGGCTTTACTTCTGGAAAAAAAAGCATCAGTGAGCTACATCAATGAGTATTCAACATGGGAAGCTTGGTGAATGGGTCTGCTGATGAAGGGAAGATACGTTACAGGTCAGTTTTTGACAGCACAACTGAATTTCTTACAAAGTAAGAAACCTCTAGTAATGAAACACAGAGGCAAAAAGAAATTTTTATTATTCAAATCTGCACGTGTGGTTCTGAAAACACAAAATGAGGAGGTTTGCTGAAGATAATCGTAATTATAATAGCAATAGTTAAGAAGACTTGCACTTGGCATGGACCAGCTCCATGCATTGATCCAGACTAGGGACTGATGGGCTGAGGAGCATCTCTGATGATAAGGACCTAGATGTCCTAATGGTCATACTTAAGCCAGCCGTGAGCCCTGGCAGGGATGAAGACTAACAGCATACTGGACTGCATTAATAGGACTGTAGTCAGTAGATCTGGGGAAGTGATTATTCCCCTCTATGCAGCACTCATCAGACTACATCTAGAGTACTGTGTCCAGTTTTGGGAGCCCCGGCACACTAAAGACGAGCTGTCATGCTCTGCAGAGAACTCTCAACATGGTTGTGACTGGAAGAGAGGCCAGAGGAGCTGGGCTTGCTCAGTCTGGGGAAAGGACATATTTGGGTCATCAAACAACTACTTTCCATACAGTTTCTGAATTACCATGAGTTTTCCTTCATAAACACAGTTCTTATCTTGTTTTCATTCTCTCTGTGTCTTTTAATTATTTCTATTCTAATCGGCTTTACAACTCAGCAGCTATTCTGTTATGCCAGAGCACTTTGGCTTGCTCTGTGGTGTCATTATCTATTTCATTTTGCAGGGATGATATTAGTTATAAATATTCCTCTGTGATGTACTTATGAGGTACTCACTTGTCATAAAAAATGTTACCCATTCTCTTAAAACACAGTTTCACTATGATAATACAGAATAGTTTTTTATAATTTTGATACTTGCCACACATCTAGAATGAGAATATTTGTAATGGTAGTATTCCTAGAGTATAAAGGAAGTTTGTAACTGTATACAGAGTTAGAGAAAGTCTAATAGTGAGCAACACTGGATATCTGAAAGAATTACTTTAACTTTATAATAATATTGGCTTTCCTTTTCTGTGTAAACTTAAATAATGTCCCAGCAATGCAATGATTGAGTGTTGAAATACGGCTTTATTTTCCCTTATGCTTGTTTTCAAATGTTTCCAAGCTGCTACCTGCATGTGATTTCTTGCATTCAATTATGTTTATTACAGTTAGCTTCTTTCCTTATAAACATGTAAATCACTGTTCCTGGAAATCTATATTCTGGTTTCTGTTTTTCAAAGAAGTCCACCATAATATAATAGTTTCCTATTCTGAATCCCTGCAAAGCGACCATGGGAGTCATCTATATTCATCCAATATGTTTATTTTCATTGACAGGAAATTACAACAAGTTCGTGGAATTCACCACGCATTAGTGATATTTGTTGTGAATAACAGCCCAAGAGGGAGGTTGTTCAGGCTCTCAGAACTATGTCTGATCGTGTCTCTCTCTCTTTAGTTCACGAGAGTTTACATGTGCGTGATCAGCTGTACCACACACTCGCTTCCTTTATTTAACACTCTTTTTTACACAATAAATTCTGACATAAGTGATGCTATAAAGAATGACTAGTGGTCTATAAAAATATGAGTGGGATCCTCACATAGTCTATTAAGCTACTATTTTATATTATTTGTCAAATCAGATTTTATGAAGAAATTAATTTCCTTTCGATCATCATCAAAACAATTTTTGTGGGGGTCAAGAAAGATTGGAATTGTCAAAAATATTAATTACATGATATAACAACATGGTGTAGAAATTATCTGTCATAATGTGACCATTTTACAATGACAAGACATCTACTGAGGTGCAACATACCTCTACTCCCTTCTCTAATCAGTGAAAAGAAACAGACACTTCTGTAGTGACATTCAGTACATCCTATAGTACATGTTCAAAATAGAAGGCGATATGGATGAGGAGATAATTTTTTGCCTGTGGCTACAGAGGGAGTCCAGGATGACCAATGCATGAGACTACATGGTAGATATCTCCTATGAGATTGAGGTCCCTCCCGAGATGAACCAAATCTTCCTCTGAGTTTCAAATTAAAACAAAAAAGATCAGGAACATTCTGTTTCATAAGCTTTTGCAGTGGCTTAAGAAAGAAAATATGCAAAGAAATTAAGTAATATTAAAAGATTTGTGAGATTTGTGCATTCTAGAAATCATACCACTGAAGTTGCACTGTCTTTGCAATGGAGCTAAGCAAGGTGTGAGTTTAATGAGATTTGGAGGGTTTAATACAAACATATCATTTGCATTCAGTCTTAAATGACTTTATTACTGGATGGAATATTCTCCTTTGCTCCAAAAATGCTTATGGCATAAGATTCCTTAAATGCCTACCTCGCTATTTATTGCTAATACTTTCTGTCCTGCAGTTCCAGCCTTACCATGAGAACTGTTTTTTTTTTTTTTTTTTTTGACAATATTCTGGTCATCTACCAATATTAGCCAAAATCTGTAAATGGTTAGTTCTCATGATAACATGAGAACATTCAAGATGGGAACATAATTTAACCTTTGCAAAGGGCAAATGCTAATGCTGTTTTGTAATCTGTAGTTTGCCTAATCCAGGCTGCATCTCCTTATTTTCTCTGATTCTACTTAGATTTTACATTCTTAAAAGATTTTGGAACAGGTTCAGTGAAAAAAATATACTGCCTTCTGTAAACTTTGATAAGGTTTAAATCTGCACATTTAGCTGGAAGCATTTAGCATGAAAAAATACGTGTATGTGTAGCAACTCAAATTAAAATTCTGGACTTCTAGTTTCAAGCGTAGAGTCAGATCCCTTTCCACGCCCTAGCTAACTACCTTTTATAGTTCTTCTGAGTGAAAAAAAAATCTAATTCGGAAAAGTGTATGACATTTATAGGGAAATTGAATAGTCTGAGACTAGGCTGTACTGTATTATTTTTAGTGTACCACCTCAAAAATAACATTTACAAGAATGATCAAAATCTCTTGCATGGAGAGCATAGTTTTCCTAGATGTAAAACACTATGAAGTCTTCAGGTTGGCTGTAAATTTCCCTGTTCCTGCCTGTACCTACTTGTAGAGCACTGAAAAACATTGGGTGCAAGCCAATGAGTTCATAAGTGTCCTTAATCCGATGCCTTTGCATAAGTGATTGATACTGTGCTTTGCCGTAAGAGGCTAATGAGTCTTTGCTTAATAAAGAAAAGTATCTAGATGAGATGAAAGACTAAGGCAATTAATTCTGCCAACTGTCGCTGCTTGGAAGTGTACTTAACTTTGTGTAGTGTAGCCTGAGTGGAAGCATAGATGCTTCATTTGTATTCTGAATGAGGTCTTTAAGGTGGGATATTCCGTAAACCTTCTTAAAAGCTGTCTTGGCTTATCTGATAGGAACAAGTTCCGTGAGTGCTAATGTGAGATGTCTATAATAAGCTTGAAGATGGTTTAGTGAGTAAGGTCTCATTATGGAAATAACAGGTGATTTCTCCTGTGTCTCAGTGATTGGGAACCTCAGTTCTTCAGAGGTCATTTTCATCAGTTCTATGGAAGAAAAACTTCATTTTTTTTTTGCAGTTTTCTAGCTCAGCTGGTTCTTTTCAGAAGTCTTTTTTCTCCTGTCTCCCTAATCTTTACATTGGTGTACTGAGAGACAGATGGCTAGCCACTGCTATCTCTCCAAGTTAATGCTGTTTCCCCTATTTACTGGGAAATGCCTCATTGCAATTTCCTATTTTGACCCACAGGGTAATTTTAGCTCATTTTCTCAGGGGAAGATTGAGTTCCTGGAGGCTGGAGTTTCTAATATTGTGACTAAAATTGCAAGTTAGATTTAGAGACCTAGTTAACTGGTGTGTACTTTCTTGGATGAGCTTGAACCCAGTGAATCTTGCTTCTAGATTCACAGTGAGCTTAAAATAAAGGGAAACAGTCTCTTCAATCAGGACTCTGTGCAAACCATATCTGAAGCAGAACGATCAGAAAAACAGTTTCAGGTTGGTGCTGATGGGTTCATGCAGATTGACTTCTGCTTGATTCACAATTTCTGCTTCACATGACCTCTGGTTGCTTTTTGTCACTGTAAGTATGGATACAACTTTGTTTTGCTCACACCATCTCCTATTCACTCCATCCACTGCAGTAAGGTATTTCATTTTCTCTCCCTCCACACACAAACCTATGCCATATACCCATCTCTTGAAAGAGAACATTCATGAGAAATCTGGGTGTTTTTGTAAAAATTAACTGAGGTTAACTGAGATCTTAATATATATATTCAAAATGCAGACTTTAGTGATCTGATCAAAAAGTAGCTCTTTCTGCATAGATATGTAGTTGTTAATGGAAAATTTGCTTCCAAGGAAAATAATTACCAGTAAGGTCTAGTATGTGATTCTTTTTTGTGCAAAATGCATGTACAGATACATTATATACTGAAGAACTTTGTTCCAAGATGTGCAAAGGGAAAGAGCTATCAAGTCTGAATTGCCAGTTGATTAATTGCAGACACCAAGTGAAATATGACTCAAGTGAAATATGACTAAAAGTCACCGTTCCTCCAATGACAGCGTTGCAAAGAACAGTACTAAATCTTCATAGGGAAAGGGATGTTATTCTTATAAGAATTTCTGTGCACAAAAGCAATTTTGCTAAAAGTCCTTGGCAAGTCTACTGTCATTATAAACATTAACAAGCAGAAGCAAAATCACATGTTCAAAACAGTGTATGTCACTGGAAGCATCTTTTGAAAAAAATTGGGCATTTTATTGCAGCAAGATATGTAAGTCCTCAAAATATATAAAAACAAAATTGGCCTGATTACAGCAGGCACCTCAGATATCCCTCCCATGGCCTGGTATTGCCTGAAGTACTCTGTCAGGGCTTCTATTATTCTTCCTTCTGCATTTTATCCAGTCGTTGCCTAAGGCGTGTGTGAAGTGCATCAGGTCCAAAGCCATTTCTTCCTTGGAGAGGCCAAAGCCATTTCTTCCTTCCTAGGAAGACTGTCTAGCCTAATGCTCTGACCACAGAGCCAGGTTTCTTTTGCTGTAGAGCCTGAAAAAATAATTTGAATATTGCTTACTTATAGGTCCTTGATCATTTTCCAGATGAATACAAACATTATGTCAAGGAAATTCTCCTCTTCTACTCAGAAACTGCTGCCTTCCCGCCCATTCAAAGCCCTGCAGATTATCACCATATCCCTGGGATAGTGGCAGTATGTCCATTTACATGGGAAAGCTATACTGGGAAATCAAGTTGTATATTTTTAGCTATTTCAAATGAGATTTAGCAGTAGGAGACAAAGGAAAGCGTTAAAGATATGTGACCAGTCAAGTCTCTGTGGACTAGCTGTTTGGGAACCTTTAAGATGGCAAGATACATCATACTGTGAGTTCATGTGACCCTACATTTATTTCCCTTTAAATCCCTAGACCATTAATTCCTTTAAAAATGAATAAAAAATAAGAAAACAAAACAAGCCTTTATTATCAAAAGTAACAAATATGTTTGGCAGAGTGGTGTTTTTACTGTTAATTTTTAAACAGTTTTTGTTGCCTTTTTAAAGTGCCCTTGAGATTATTCTGTGGTTGGCAAGAATACTCAAATGTGCTACCATCAGAAAAAAGGGAGACTCTAGCAGCCGTTTTATGCCAGCATATCTCAGGCAAATGTTTTCCCCATTTGTAATTTTGGGGAAAATGCTTGCAGGTAGGGTATTTCATCGTATCATTTACTTTGTGCACGACCCTAATAAGGATTATGCTGCCTGAATTTTGGAATCAATAAATATATTGGGAACCTTAGTTGAAATTAAATGAGTTTCTTTTTCTCCACTGAGCTGAAAATACAAATTTGGCAGGAAGTAAATTATCGCACTTGGCCTTATCACTCAATCGCATTGAAACAGAAATGCCCTTTTGCAAAGGGTTCATCCAAAAGCGTCAATGAAGAATGAAGGATCATCACAGTGCAGTCAACAAGACTGAAAGAAATGGGATGAAATAACATTTCACAGTCCTTTTAATATTCTGCTCATGCCTTATGCTATCCATTCCCAAGATTAATGGGAATCACTTATTTTCTTCAAAAATGCAATTTTAACATTGGGAATTAATATGCCATACTTGGCAATGACAGCACGATTCAAAACCAAAGAAAAACTACAAAAAGTAACATACTATCCAACTTCTTTTACCATTCTCTTAAAAGTCCTTGAGTAATGTAAATATCTTCTATGGATACATTCCTTCCAAAGGCATTTTATGATTGCCTTTTTAATTCTGACATATTCAAAAATCCACAAAAGGTGTGATTTAGTATCAGTCTAAATCAGACTGATGATATCCAAAATGCAATGTCAATTTTCATTCCTGCAGTCAGTTGTGGGGACAGGAAGGAGCAACTTTGCATAGTCTCCCTGAATAAAAAGACCCACTTGGATAAATCTGATTTGCTGAAGTGGAACAAGGCCATCAGAAAAATTAAGTAGTTCATTTATATTATCAATACAAGCAGTAGAAATGGAATTTAGAGGATTATAACTGAGATTCTGCTGAGGCTTTGCTCTTACTGCTGGAGATAAATCAAACAAGTGAAAGGTGAAACAGTCTTCCTAGAACTTTCTGAAGTATTCGGATAGTATCCTGTGGTCTAATGAGGGCACCAGTCTGCAGAAGAAATCACACATGTGATGGAAGCCGCAAAATCAGCATCTGGTGTGCAAGTGGATGACAAAACAAGAAGGAATCTAAATAAAAAGCAAGAGTGTCCATAAATCCTGACAGGAGCTTTCCCTACCCAAGTGACTTCAATTTTAAATTTTTAGCACTGGCATCGGATTCAGCTGGGCTTGCAAATGAATAATTTGTCTGCTTTCTCTTCTTACTAGTCCTTGTCCAGCACAGATGACACAAAGAGAATATAGTGATCGCCTCCCTTACCAGGCGTAGTAACAAATCATAAGCAATATAGCTCGTAACTAACTCCTGCTTCACTTTTTCTTTTTCTTTTTTTTTTCCCCCAATATAGCAAAACCACAGTTTCACTCCTCCTTTTCTATTCCTGCTTTTTCTTTCCTACTTTCCCATTCTCTGACATCTTGTTCTCTGTTTAAAAGGAATATGTTCAAAATAATGGCATGTGCTTCATTAGGATATTATTTACAGTTAGGTATGGCAGCAGCATGTTTTGTTGAGTGAAGAGAAAGGGAAAACTGTAATTCCTTTGAGCTGAAAGCATTCAGTATTTCATATTTAAAATGTTAAAAGGTTATTTCTTGCAAGCGCCACCATAGCAACCAAACCTATTTGGTGTCGCTTAACCTCTGAAGAAGATTTGCATATTACGTTTTTCAAGACTGATTGCTTGAGCCCTGCGAAGACTCACTGATTTAGGTGGAGTCACCCTGCATTTGGCGGATTTGATTTAATCTTAATGGTGTGTCTGCATGATTTCTTTCAGCGGTCTTGACCTACTCACCCGTTCCACATGTATTCACTGATTATGGACAAACTAGGGTAGTTTGAAATACAGGATGGGGGAAGTGCGAAACGACTTGAGCTCACCATACTGCATACACATAACTATATTTAAGTATGTAGATAATATTGGCTAGTATTTCAAAAGACCTGAGAGCTTATTAATTCCTTTTTGGCATTCCAGCAGAGATGATCAGAATCTTGGGGGGGGGTAAAAAAAAAGGATTAATTCAATAAAGGTGGCAAATTCCCTTTTTTTTTTTGTCTGCGTGGACCACTTATGCCTTCTTTGTGCAATAACCTGTTACAGCCTCCCTGATTTCTGGACCTACCAAGCCAAACAGTGTTCCCCAAGAGCAGTCCCGTGAGTTCACACCAAGGGCTCTGAGACTTCCGAGGCAGCGAGCTCAGACTGTTGCTGCCGAGCTGCCCCAGAGCCAGTGTGGGCTCTGGAATATGCAGTATGTGAGTGGGCAGATGGGGCTGGGACACTGCAGAAGGAGAACTTACACTTTATATACTTCACTTTGGGATCTCTGATTTGAAAATACTGAGCTAAGTTCAGATAGTTCTTAATAACTTACCTCAGCTTTTCCTACAGAGGAACTGTTATATTTCTTCCTATAGGCAGCATTGTATTTTTGTCAATTCTAAGGTGTTTGATCCTAATGATTAATATGTCACTTTATTACAGACCCCAGAACGTTCATATATGTGACCAAAACTGAGCCTGGGTTCCCACCTCTTCCTGTACAGATTTTAGTTTTAGCCTTTTTCATTATTCTATTGTGTTTCTAAATTTAATTTATATCCTTGAGGATTTTCTACATACAAATTATTTTAACCTCATATTCCTCAAATATGCCACTGCTCTATATGATCAGTGACTGTGATGTGGCATATTGCACCACTGAAAACAGGTCGGATGAGAACAACCTGGTCCCACCTGGAGTGTTTTGGAGAAGACCGAGGGGACACTGAGCGCTGAGAACAACAGTGTGGGAACTTTCCTCCGGAAGGTGTAGAGGATTTGTGCAGGTTTGGGAGCTCAGCTGCCTCCCTGGAGATACCTGCCCCACAAGCGAGGGAGTCCCACACAGAAACATGCCCAAGATGCGGGAACGCAGCAGGTGGGACCGAGCGTGATGAGGGTGCTCTGCACAACCTGCGGTGCGGACAACCTGCGCAGGGACACACGCGCTGGGGTAACGGGTGCTGGCAGCCGTGCCCCTCGCACAGCACCATTACCAGTTAAATTCCAGCGGCTCCAGACACAGCTGCGGGCTTCCCACTGCTCCCTGGAATCCTAGGACTAATGAGGGAGAAGAGTTATTCCAGAATTATCCAAGCAGAATTTGAATCGTTCTTCTAAACGTGAATGGAGCAGAGGAAGTTTTAGGTTCAGCTCCCCAGCCGTGTACATTATTCTTTCTTTCTTTTTAATAATTATTCCTTTTTTTCACAAATAATTTCCGTTTCAGATCTTTAGCTGGTGCAAATTATTTTATTTCCTTCAGGCTATGTCAGTTTACCCCACTGTGAATCCAGTCTGATGACTTAATTGGAAATCTGGGGTAAAATGCTGATCTCCAAGAGCATTGCAGTCTCTTCACACAGATGTTTCCATAGTAACATAAGTATCATGGTACAACCACAGTGAATGGAGGGTTTATGTGATTTATTTCTTCCTATGTGATTGTTTTAAATGAAAGAATATGGATGGGGACAATGCAGAAATGATACTAATTGATCCACGAGTACAGAAAAGGATTTTTCAGGGAAAACATGGTTATGTGTCCAGGAGATATATAGACATGTTATTATGAATAAAAAGTGGGATTATGGTCTCTGTCTAATATACATGTGTTTTAGATTTAAAACCATGGCAGTCTTTATGTAGATATATAAGAGGCTCCACCAAAAATGCTATAAATTCTTTACAATATTAATTTTCTTACTAACCAGAGTATTATATTAAAGGGCTAAATCAACCGCCTCTGCCTCCCCTGTTACAAGCAGAGCCAATACCCAGACATAATCAGCTCAAGTCAATGAACCTCCCTGTCTAAAACCATTTCCAAGTATCTTTTCCAAAGGCGCACATTGTTGAGCAACAGGAATAATGAAACCTGCTGGCACAGTTTCTTAGGGGTCTGTGTCTCGGGTAGCCAATAAAGTACAATTTCTGACCAGAGGATTTTCAGCATTTATGGCAGTCATGACAGCTCTCCTGTAGGAATTATCTGACATCTAATACAAGCTGGGACCTTTCATCTCACAGTACAGGCACTGACAGGGTCATTCTTCCATGCCTTTTTTTGATAACTAGTGGAAAATTAACATATTTAAGACCATCACCTCATCAAATTTGATCTCATCAAATATGGCTGGAAATGGATGATGGGCTCAAAAGTTATTAAGCACAGTAGACAGGTATGCACATACACTGCAAACATATATGATCCTTCCCTGAGAGAAAAAGAGGAATAAATTTTGCAATATATCTGAAAAGTAACAACCTGAAGCTTCTGCAGATTAATTCGGTCACCCGCAAGGGCCTTCCCCAGCTCTGTGCTGCCCCATTCATGGTTCCAGTTGTTATGCGAAAGAGGAACAACCTTCAGCACCTTGGCTACGTGTGGTACCAGGGCATGGACCTATCATCTCTAGAGGTAGGTTTAATGTTGCTGCCAGGGGCAGGGAACAGGTCCTAGCACTAAATCCCTGTTGTCCACATCTGCCAGTTGTTTTCTTGCTCCTTGGCTTTGTTTTGGGACCCTCCAGCTCTCTGTACGACAGATCTGCGTTATGAGAGTTAGCCTCAAGTATTGTGGATGCAAACTAGTCGGTGTAACTTGGCCTCCCCACCCAGGACTGGGCCCAGATTCACCTTTATTTAGCAGCAATAACATAGTTCATATTGACTAGACCCAAATCAATGTGCATTAAAGGCCAACACCTTGAATTTCACCCTGAAGCTTGAAGTCCACAAGGTAGACAAGGTTTCATGAAGCATCTCTGTTGAGGGTTGCAGCATGGAGTTCCAGGAGCATGAGGGTACTGAATTGCAAGCTACTGTTAACCCTTTAACCCTTCACTAAGACCTATAAAGTCTTACTCCTTTTCCAATTTTTCCTGACAAGCAGTGAGGTGCTACACCTCTTCCCCTACCCCTTCCACCACCACTAAGGCTGTGTTTCTGTAGGATGGACAGCTTGTTTTAGGCCATCCTCTGATGTTAGGTCCTAAGCATCATGACCACATGATGTGTAAAGTGCTGACCCTAGACAAATTTGCTCTGTCAGCCTCAAAATTGTCCTGAAAGAGGTTGTGTTATCCTAAAACATTTGATGCTGCTGGATTAGGTCTCACTTGTCCTCATGCTGCTGGTATGAACCCTGCAAGCACAGTGCCACGCACTATAACTAACCTGACAACTGCTGTTATGTGCCTGATGCAGAGCGGGCGTGCGCTGCTGGGAGATGCAGGATGCACAGAACACGGATCACGGCCACTACCTTGGAAACTGCCTAGTGCTGAAGATGCTATGTAGATTCATGGAATCATTATTGCATTGTTCATTGGAAAAGAGCGCCAGGATCATCAAGTCCAAACATAAAAGGCAAGGTGAGATTACCTCTGAAGAGAGGGAATGAGTGCCAAACAGAAGACTCACCTAACTAGCTGTTCAGGTTTCTCAGAAGAAATTATCTCCGAATCTGCGGGAATAACTGGTCCCTTATTTAGGTCCTCTCCAGAATTTGAAATGGTTTCAGGACTTTTCCCAAGTAAAAATGATTTATGATGCACTTACCTGTATTTCTATGCCAATTAAAAAATAATATAAGTAAATGAGGGATAGGGGTAAAACCTAACAGCATGGGGACCATCACGGTCCTGCACTGTTACCTCTATGGTCCTCCTAGATACCAAAGTGAAAAGAGAAATTTAAAAGTCAAGGTAGAGATTTAAGCCTCCTTAGAGCAGATTCTTTCAGGCTTTCAAAACTGACCCAGTTCCTGGATTTAGAGTAAGTAAACAACAGCCTCTGCTAACCATTTGGCACTGGGATGTTTTGATTTTTTCCTGAGCTCATTGATTCTTTTAATTCAAGAGCATCACAGGCAGGAGGGAGCATGGCACAGGAGAGGCTATGTTCTTGCTTAGAAATATGTGTGCAACACTAGGAACACTCCCAGCACTTCTTTCTGCATCTCTGTGAAACTGCAATCTTACGCAGCTGAATCAGTTTTTATGATGACTTTACGTTTAGCCATCATGTGAGAGAAAAGCAGATTTGGGTCTACACTGAAAATTCAGTTTTATTTTCTTAAGCTCCAACAATGTGCACAGACCCCTGTTTTGATCAGATTGATGCCTCGCATGCCTCCCATGGTGGCCCTGCAAGGACCGCAGCAGCCTTCTGGTCACTAATGTCCCCCTCCACTGGCAAAATTCACCCTGTAGGCAGAATACGACCATTTTTCATCTTCTCCTGGGCAGTCACATCACAAGCTATCCCCAAGTTTAGGGCATACTCTAAATCTAGGTTTTTTAGTCTGCTTAGGACAGAGGCAAGTGCCAGATGCAGGATATGAACCCTTGCTAAAGATTCCTGTTGGGTCTAACCATCCAGAATTGCAGTTTTGGTTGAGCCTGTCGAAGTAACCTTAGCCAAAAGAATGTTTTCCTCAAAAGTCTAAAAAAATAAATAAATAAATTAAAAAAAAGGGAGTGATGTTGCAAGCATAAAATGAAAAACAAACTTAGCACTGGACGGGTTTTCCATGATGGAAAAATTTGTTTTTGGTTTTGTTTTTAAAACTGAAATTTAAGACACTATAAACCTATAATATGGATGACTGGTTTGAGGCATTTTTGGAGAGAAAATACAATATTTTGATTAGAAATGATATTCATTGTCCATATTATATTTTTTCTGAGTATAACCTCACAGCAAATTTTAGCATGTGTATTTTTAGTGTACATGGTTGGCAGCTGGAAGACAGAATAGACAATATTGTTATGGATTGTAGGATCAATAATCCACATGCTAAGAAGGATTTATGTAAGGGACTATGACAGCTTAAGCTTCAATAAATAACACATAACTGAGGACAAAAATAACAGATGTTCTCTAAAGAACAAGAGCATTTTTCTTTACCAGAAAGGAAAATAATACATGTGATCATAAAACAACAACAAAAAAATTAAAGACAAGTAGAATGCATATAGTTGCTTTGTAAGAAGTTTTAGGTACCTATTTGCATAAAAAGAAGTATGCTCAGAGCCCTGAAAGATCAGAACAAAAGGAGCCTTTCTTGTCGATGCCCATTTTATCAGCTTCCATGATAAAAAAGAATTTTTTCCTTTTTCCTGATTGAAGTTCAAATTATAGTCCCCAAGGGAATTACAGAGGCAGTGGAAGAGGTGAAAATAATCTCTATATTTGGATACTATGAAAGTCAAGAAAACACAAAGGTATATTGGATGTGATATTTTATTTAAGTTTTTTTTTTTTTTTCTCCATATTCCTTTTTATGGGCTGTTGTGTGTTTCTTCTCTTGCACTGGGAGCATCAGCCTAAGCACTGAACATCCTGGCTTTCATGGTTTATAAAAAGAAGTAAATGTGATCAAAACATGTTTTGTGGTTGACTTTTTTTTTTTCTTTTTGCCTTGGAGATATAGCTGTAGCTTTGATTTCCTTAATTACACCCATCATTCTGGAAAGGTCATAGTCTAATTTTGCTTACTATGCTAGGAGCAAAGGGAATAATTCTGATTTTTTTTCACCTGCTTTCATAATCTAGTGAAGGCTTCCTTTTTCTTTCTTTTACAGTTACAACTACATCCTCAAGAGATATGACCAGCATGTGACTAGTCAGTCAGCAGAAAATTATTTGCATTTTGATATTTGATTAACTGTGATAACTGAAAAATTGAAATCCAAGAATAAACTTGCTCCTCACTGAGGAAATTCAGGACTACTGACACTCTGTTGCCACATGATTGGTATTTACAAACAAACAAAGAAAACAGGTTAAATTTCTATATCTTTATTCGATTTGATTTCCCTTTTGCTTTGCATGTGCGGCAAAGTGCTCACACAGCTCTCAAATGATAAAAATAATGCTGGCGATGAAGAACTCATGTCTTAGGGAGCACCATGTCTTAGGGAGCACCAGCGACCCACATGTGAGAAATCAAGCTCTCCACTGCCTATTCCCATAGCATCCTTGGGAGCTCCAGGCTGCAGCAGGCTAACCCCTTTGGCTTTAATCCAGCAAGACCTTTAAGCATGTGCTTAACGTGAAACACCTGAGCTGCCCTGTGGGATTCAGATGGATTTCCTGGGTAAGAGCATTTCGATGGATGATGGCCAAAGCGCTCAGCGTTGTGCTCCAGTTTCAGGAGGGAGAGCACAGAGAGTGCACCTGCTCTGTGATGCTTAACAAACACTGAAGGTGCTATGGCTTTTTTTCTTAATTACTGGCCTGATTTATTGCCTCCTGAAATCAATGGCAAGATCCCTTTGGCCTTAGTGCGATTAAATAAGGCTTTGCATGATTAGCTAACTAAACCTGTGACTTATCAGGCCTCCTGAAAAGACTGTGTTAACTGATGTAAATCTGGATCATTCCACTGGTCCACAGTTTACCCACCCCTTACTTACCAATAGATATTTTACAGCCTTAAACAAGCCCTCACTATAGTCCCCCTCCGCCCCCCTTTAGTGCAATTGCTATTCTTCTCTTGGTTTCTTTAATTCCTCCAGAACAATAACTCCAGTTTTGAATAGAAGTGTGTTTGTAAATACTCTTTCAAAGTGGTGTTGTGAGTAATTTATGGTTCAATATAGTATTTCTTGCATCTGGTTCTTCTTCTCAGGATATGACCACTAACTAACATGACTCACTCCCAGCTGATTATGTCATTGTTTCAGCCAGCTGCTAATTAGGCTTGGAAATCCTCATGATTCTTCCACCTTTCACAACTCTGCATTGAATAATTTTGCTGTGGGAAATATCTTCAAAAATCCTTTTGGAATGGACACATGGAGGAATGGCCTTCCAACCACCTATTCCCTGAAGAACTGAACCACCATCTTACTTCTTTCGCATCAAATGGCAAGGAGTGGGTCATCCCTTTGTAGCTCCAAAGAAAAGGTGGTTATTTCTCCCCCAGCTGCTCATTTCCACCGTGTATGCTTGCAGAACCCAGAGACCCTCGCTGGTATCCAGCTGCTGCTGTCAGTTCCCAGGTGGACGGGCAGCCCATCTGGCAGATGGAGCCAGACTTTGGATCTCTGTAAAAACAAGTCTTGTTCCCTTGCCTTCTCCCCTGTGAAATTGGTAATCCTGGCATTTATTATGAACAGCAATATAGGTGTCATGAAGAGCAAACTCCTCGGTGAAGGCCCCATGACCAGCATGGCCAAGGAAGCCGCGTTTGCACGTATGGGAAATCCCGTGCTGCAGACGTGGATCTTCACAGCCTCGCACCATCTCCTCTGAAACCTCGTGGCCACTCCTTCAGCAGGAGGGCTGGCCAACAGGCTGCACCCTCTTGTCACCTAAGGAAATTCCTGAAATTCTCTACTTCTGCAAGCACAGCTGGTGCTATTTCAGTGCACACTGCTGCTGGGCTTGTCACTCCTCAGCCAGCCTGAGGTGTCTTTTGAGGAGGTTTTAGTTCATGCTGGTGTTTCTGGGGAAAAAAAAAAAAAAAAGGAATTTCATTCAAGAAAGTAAAAAAAAAAAGAAAAAAAAAGTAGTTTTAATATTTTTCTGTTCTTCTCTCCATGTTTTCTCTTTGGTAATAATACTATTTTCTGAATTCAGGCTAGCAATCACTAGCAATAATCCTTGCTCTCTGAAAAGTACTTTGGGCAAGTAAAATGCTTTCTCAAACATCTTTACCAATCTCTGTTCACATTAGAGGACAATACTCATAATTTGGTATACAAATATAAAAGGACTGCCAAATTGGGTCAGAACAATAGTCCAGGTTAACTAGTACTCTGTCTCTGGTATAGTGAGACCTTGCCTGGTACAAGATGTTCTCTAACAATCCTGGAAACGCTTCAGAAAAAGGAGTAGGAAATGCAGGTCATTCTTGGTGATTTTTCCCCTCTCCCAGGGCAGCTTCTGGTCACCATTGCTGGGCTAGACATGCTGAGCTCTGTGGTTTAATAACTATAGGTGGTTTAGTCTTTATGTAACCCTCCTGAGAATCCAGTCACGCTTTGGCCTTCACAACATCCTGTAAAGATAAATTCCACAGTTTAATTTCCCCTATGTGAAAGAGGACTTCCTTTATTTGTTTTAAACTTGCTGCCTGCTAATTTCAAGGGGTGTCCTTAGCTCTGTGCTAAGGCATGGGAGAGTGACTATTCCATATTCACCTTCTCCATATAATTGAGTATTTTATACACCTCAGTCCTCCCCACTCCTTTACATGGCTTTTTCTCAGCAAACCCAGCTTACTTAGTCTTTTCTTGTACCAATGCCACCCTATACTCCTAATCACACTTCTGATTCTTCACACATTTTCAAGTTTCTTCCATGCTCAGACAGGCCCTGATGTAAAGCCATTTAGGGGAGGAAAAATCCAGTTTTGCTCTTGCAACAGATTTCACTCTGTCTCCATGCAACAAGTGGCAATCCATGGGAGGTTTCCTAGAGACAGTCCACAGTCATTTGATGTCAAGTCCCCCAGTGAATGCTTTTCATTAAGAAACTCCTGCATGTTCGACAGAGGAACAAAGCCTTGGTCCTGAAATAGCATGGTCTGCAAGGTCCATCTCTCTCTATGGTCTCTATGGTCTCTAGGGTCTCTCTCTATGAGAGAAACTCTGGGGAGGTTTCGTCCCTTCTTTATCCCCAAACCAAAAAAAGCATCTAAGCTAAAAAGGGCACATTAAGGGTTCTGAGAGCTGCTTAGCATATATCACTAGGCGACTAGGATTCAGCCAGGAGCCCGGACAAGGAACTATTTTTATTAAAAGCGAAGTGCTGGTGTGTTATCTCAAATTATTTCTCTCATGAGCTATATCTTGCCAGGCTGACACTTGCTCACAGGACTCCTGTCTGCTGGCCGCAGGAATACGCAGCCAACTGCAACATGCTCTGTACACGTAGGAATGTGAAGTTGAGTTAGCAAATCCAGCAGACGCAAAAGCCAGGCCTAAAGTAGTTTTAAGTTGTTCGATGGTATCAGGCACACTTCTGTACTCAGTTGCACCAGATCTACTTTCTTCGATTTCAGCAAAGCGATATCTTGTTTATCCAGATAAATGGGAGAGAAGAACCAGAGCTTTTGTGTTCTTTGGGCCAGCAGCCAGTGCTTCAGTGAAGCTGAGAATCTGGTCAAAGAACTGCAGTGACATTTACTACAGCGGAAAAACTGGTTGGCTTGCAGCCTCTCTTCCTTAGCTGAGGGGACAGAATGGCTCGGCCGGCAGCTTTTGCGGGGGAGAAATTGCAGGAGAACAAATCACTTTTTTCTCCTTGAGTTTCCATTTTCCTGATTTGAATAATGATCTTCTCCATTTTTTCCCAGGAGGGATATCGCTTTCTCAGGGATGTTATTGCCAAGTATCTATCTTCAGCGTCACACATTCAGAGTAAAATATATATGAACAGAGCATTAGACACAAAGTGGTGCTGAGAACCAGAAGCTGATAATGAAACAATTCTTTCAAGATGTCATGTATGCTCTGGTATTGGGTGGAACCATTTTCTTCTGCTGATATATCTGAATGAGCATCTGTGATTGTGGGACTAAATAACAGTATAGATTGGATTAATTCCTGTGACAGGCGAGCATTCTATCAGAAACAATAACATCAGCTGAGAGAATTAATTCCTAGGTTTGTGTTATTAGTCACCCTCAACCAATGCATGTTGAGGCCAACAGTGTGACAGAACGCTGTATAGTAGCCAATTCCTCCACTGTTCCATTCTTAGTGCTGTCCCCTGCTTTAATTAGAGGCCATAAATCAATCACTGCTTAATGAGTAAACCATATCAAAACGTTTGGCAGTGTAATACAGCTGAAGCAAGACTCATTCTTACCACTTGAGCCTTGCAAGCTTATCCATATGGAACTGCATTACAATTGCATGTGTTGATTAGGCAGCTGCAAGACTGTCCCAGTTCCCCTCTCCTAAATAAGTGCCATTTCTTTTGCTCCCTCTTCTGCCTCCATCACAATAATGAATGACTGTGAGCAGAAGACTGAAGTGTCATTCTGCTATGCACTCTACAAATAGGAATAGGCATGGCTGAAACAGTCAGAGATATTTTTGTTCCTAAAGTCAAGATAGATGCCAAGGGGGGTTTTCTGAGGCTTCTGGATGTCTAACACCCTGGAAGTTGGAAAGAGGGACACTTTAGCTGCTAATTCCCATGGAAGTTAGACAGCTAAACTGCTTTACAGATTTTCCCTGGGCTTTCTAAAATCCTCCTGGGTTCTCTCACTTGTCCATGACTCTTACTCCAAAGTAATGTTAGTCCTCCAAATTTGTATTGAGAGGTGTTTGGACAGACCACTGTATGTGATCAGTTTTGCAAGTGCAATAGTCAGGACGCTCAGGAAGGCACACTGTCATGTAGCTCAGGAAAATACCAGAGCCCTGGCAGTAAACAAGACACAATGACTAGGAGAGAGGAAGGAATTGAAATATGGAAATCCAATGATCAGACAATTATATTTATTCAAAATAAAACACAAAATGATGATAAATATTCCACTTCATCCAACTACTTTTTAGTTGATGCCTCCAAGTCCTTCTCATGCACAAAATATTGTCTAATTCAGAAAGCACAGTATGAATGAAGGGTGACTGAGGTGGAATGATCCACCCTGTGATCAGGCCATTTATTGTTGCTGTTAATATTTGCATAAAGTTATGGTGCAAGGTTTTCAGAGTTAGAGAGAATATTTATTTTATTTCATACTGTTTTACAGTTATCAATCTTAACTTTGGATACGGCTCTTTTTATAACTTGAAATGATTCTAAATCCTTATAAAATGAACTGAAGAACTGACAGAGAGTTGGAAGAGCGTAAGGCTTTTTGTACTCTGTTGATTCACTTCTGATTTTCTCCTTCTCCTCATTGACATGCAAATGATATAAATTGCATCATAGAAGAGGATATGAATGTAGACTTTGAAAATAAAACAGAGTTTTCTACCTGAACAGAGTATGTCTACGCTGACATATTATACATTTCAGTCTTTGTTCTGTACAAACTGCCCTCATGAAAATTGTCTTTGACTTGTAGTCATCTTCCAAGCTCTCTAGGTATTGTACTCGTTCGAGGAGAAAACTCAACAGTGGTCCTGAGTTGGGAAAAATGACCATTACATTAAGTAGCCATCAAATGTTCATTTTTAAAAATTTTCTTTAGCTAGTATTTTTAAAACATTTTCCTGCCAACCAACTCTAGCAATCTGGATAGAAGGCTATCACTTCAAGCGGAAATCTACCATATTTTTGGATGTTTATCATGCATAGTGAGGCCAGTTTATCCTAGACATATGGCACTCATTGTGTAAGAGAGGTGGAACCTGTCTACCTTCACCAGGCCCAGTGCATCCCGAATGTGTTGAGATTGCCGCGTATGCCAGGGCAGACACGTTGTGATCACCAGAGTGACCACAGAGGTGGAACAGAACTGATTTGTGAGCAGAAGTGAACTGTGAGCAGAAAAGCTGGGGTAGCTGGACCCAATGCATGTGGACTGATTTGCTCACATAAACAGTAGGATGATCAGATCAGATATATTGGACGTCTACCACTGAGTTGACAATTATTAATTTCCATCCACCTTCTCTCTTGTCTAGCATGAGACAATGCTCTCAAGCTGGCAATCGTACCCTTCAAGTCATCTTACCAAGGAATACCTGGGATGCCATGGTCCCTCTTCACCAGGAAGTAAAATATTTTGGAATTTCACCTAACCAGCTACCAAAGAAAGAAAGGAGAATTTTTCACTAATGAAAGTCATTTTTAGCAGAATATGTTTCTGATTATCTTTTTGTTAAAACATCTTTCTCTTTCAAGCAGGACCTTGCTGGTTTGGCACTGAAACAGTCTTTAAGATAGACATGATGGCAATGTGAATAGTACGGTCTGTCAGTTTAATGGATCACTTAGGCTGGAACCTAACTACAAATTGTCTGATCAGTGGACCCAAGGTCAGACAGACTGACCTCAGTCTGCAGAAGATCTCAGCATTGGAGTAGGACTGTAATGGCATCTGCTAGACAATCCAGGCTTACTCCAACTATACTCAAAGAAAGAAAAAGCTTTCTAAATATTTGTTTGGATTTGTAAGGGAATTCTCTGCAGTTAGCCTTACATGTTTTACTGGCAGAGTAAATATGGTAACATTCAAATTTGCCTGCATAAATATTCACAGATGCCGGATTCTAAATTTACCCGTGTGGATATTTGCTGCATAAGAGCTAGTACTTCCATCCAGTCAGTGCAGAAAAAATGTACTACTAGAGTTATGTGACCAATTACAAGTAAATGGCTACACAGACATTAACCAAGAACATCTGAATTTCTTTTTTTTTCAGGATGCAAATTTTCTGTAAGCACTGTGTTGAGAGTAAATAAGTTAAATATGTTTAAAATCTTCTTTTTGTTAATTATTCCAAAAGTGCTAAACACAGCAAAATCTTAAACGTCCTTACAGAAGGCCACTAAATATGGCTGCTTGTTCTATGCTGACCTTTTTCATCTCAAAGCTTATCGTAGAATGGTGATAAAGGATAACCTCATTAATTGATTACAAATATTACTTTAAGCATTCATAAAATTGTTTAAAAAGCATTTTTATCACCTTCTAGGTATTTTCACTCTATACTAGCTAGACTTCCATGTGAAATAATGAGTATTGTAGTAAAGAAGCTTTTCAGTATTTAAATAATATTGTTTCTGAACACGCTTGAGCAAAGACTACTAAAATGTATGTGAATGTTTTAACAGTCAGTGCTTATCTGATGCTCGAAGCCTCTTTATGACATTCATTTCTATAAGTAGCACAGAGCTTCTTAGATTCTTGTGAAATGCATTTTTGTATGACAGAAAATTTTTCATCTGTCTGTGGACTAAAGAATTCCCACATAATGTCATAGTAAAAATATCTGCATCCCAATGCAAAAAAAACCCACAGTTTGTAGAGTGTATGCATTTAGAGCCCAAACCTCTTTCTTTTTAATATTAGCTTTAAATTCTTTCATATGTCTGCAAAAAAAAAGTGCATATTGGTTCAAACTTATGTGAGTTTTTTTTGTCTTTTTTTTCCTGAATTCAGTTCTCTGTTCATCTCTGTCTCTCCTTTTGAAAACAGTAAACAAGAATCTGAAAAACCATTAGGGTTTCAGGCTGCTGTAGTTCTGGTGATTTAGATCTGCCTTGATTTATAATAATAACAAAGAAAACCCTTCCACATGGCCCACTCAAAATATCCTTTATTTCATGGTTTTCAAGATGGTTCTTGTCAGTATCAGATGATATTCCTACAACCATAAGTAAAATTTGATGGAATGAATTTGAGCAGAGTGAAACAAAACAACAATGGATTTATTTTGATAGAGAAATCACTTCTTTCTGAAGAAAAACACCTTTATTTTCATTTCTCTCTCAAAAGAAGGGGCAATCTGCAATACTTTCATAAGAATGACCCAAGTGGAGTTATCATTTTTTTATGACACTCGTAATTGAGTTATCACTGACCCCTGCATTGCAGAGACAGCTTCTGGATGCTGCAAAAAACACTTCTGCTACCAATTACATGTACAGTATGCCTTGCCAGTGTTTATAGTCAATATAGATGAGGACTTCATTATGAGCTACTTAAGGGCATGCATGTGTTTCTTTTTTGAGTCTGAATATATCTTCTCTACTCATTGTGATATCAGAAGTTTCTATCCAACTTTTCTTCCGAGAATATATCTAGCTGTTTGAACTAATGTTTTGAAGGAAAAAAGATATATTTTTTGACACATGTAAGGTACTCAGTGCACCTGAACAGTTCATCTACCTGGATGCATTTTAGATCTATCCAACAAGTTTGTGCCAAGGTTAGAGTAAAATAAATACTCCATTGCAGATTTGCCGCTGCAAAAGGCTTCTTTTAGTTTGCTGTTCACACCTCTGACTGCCATAATTATAAAATCATATCCAGGCAGGTCAGCCTTGGAAGACAGATCATGTCAGTGCAAAGCTGGTTTGTGAGCTCTGATTTATTGGCTTTGTTAGGCCTGCAGGGCTTGTGAATCTCCACGCATTGTAGTCCGCACTTTGAGACCTGCCAGCTCTGAAGTCTTGGATTCTTCCACCTAATTAGAATCCAAGTAAGTTGTTACAGAAACATTTGTGACAACATGAGATGAGCTAATAAAGGAGCAGAGGTCTGTCTCCCAGGAACAATTCTGCAATGAAGCTGCAATGCCATTTTTTGAGCTGATTTGAGCTCAAGTAGCAGAATTGTCTAATAGGATCAGATGGGATACACATCTTGGGTTTTTTTTGCTACTGATGTTTTGTAAATTTATTTCACTTCTGGATTCAGAGCCCTGGAAATTCCTCTAAGTTCACATAGCATTACTCTCTTTCATAGTGATTTTACTGTTTCTCCAGGTGCTAATGTTGAAGCTTATTTCATGAATGACGTAAACACAGTTATAGAAATATGATATTTTCACATGAGTTAGAATATTTGTATTAGGACTAACAGTTTCTTTCAAATCATTAGCATGAACCAGTCTTCCTCATTCAGAGCTCTGGTATATGATATGATGCTAATTGTTGGAGTATAAATCCAAAAGCTAAAAAGTGTGTTAAAAAGTGGGGATATAAAGATTGGGGCTTCAAGTTCTACTAAGAGTCCTCTACTCGTAACGGTTTGGTGGACAGTTTGCCAGACCCTGATAGCCACTGTCCAAAACTTTAATGTGATTACAATTTACGCTTTCCTTTCAAAACCCAAACCTCTCACCAGATTGTAGCTGTAATCCCAAACCTGCTAACTTCACCATTCTGTCACATTCCCCAGTGCTACTTCAGAAAGCAACTGTATCTCACCCACCAATCCAACTTCGTACTCTCTGCTCTCTTTCTACTTTCCAGCAAATGCACTGCAGGGATCCCCGGGAAAACCTGCACCATGCAGCTGCCTGATCTGCAGTGGTGTTGCTCCTTAGTAACACGCAGAAAATTGAGGGCTACGACCCACCAAGGCACAGTTTTACTATATCTCACATATCTGCATAACTGGAAGTCTCTTTCTTGATCTATAATCCCATGCAGCCGACACAGCGACTGGCATGACCTGCTCCCAAGCAGCTGTAGCCCCATGAGGCCCTGTGATGGCAAAGGAGTGAAGAGTTGCAACTAAGTGCCAGGATGGAGGAAGACCTGTTAACTCAGATGCTGAAGATCCTTCTTCACCATGTGACATATACTCCTTCCCTGCCATGTGACAGAATTTAGACCCTCTCCCAGAGGTCTGCCGGATAAATAAGCTAGGAGAGGTCTGGCAATGTCACAGAGTTGCACTATCTGTATTCGGGAACAGCAATTTGGAGACACTCTGCTACAGAGAATATTTCACTTTTATCAAATGGACCACCAGGAATAATCTCCACTTCATGATTCCATTTTGCTGTGGCATCATGGCTCATTCTCCCAGGCAAGCCCTAGGTTTGAGTCTGCATCCCCCACGTCAAAGGGAGGTCTGCTGCTGAATTCAGTGGCTGCAGGACTCTGTCGCTGGCTTTGCCCTCACATGCACCATTTGCCAGGTATTCTTCTCTGTACTCTCTTTGACTGGCTCCAAATATTATTGCAGCTCATTGAACTCTCTCCACTGCCTGGAGGGACAATGGAATCCAGGCCGTAATAAACACTGTATGTGTTTTGAGAACATGAACAACAAAAGGTTACACAAGGGAGGAAAAAAATAGTTCACTGAGATTCCAATAGATAAAACAAAAGTCAATATGAATACAAAAATGTCGGGGATTTAATGATGCATCATTATGACTTATAAAGTGAGGGTGATGTTTCTTACTGTGTTTATTCCTTAAAATTCAGGAAGGAAGGAAAAGATTTTTATGGAGCTGGAGCTAGGCCAGTCTGTGTGCCTTTCCCTAGCTCCCGGCAGTTGGAAATGGGAGCTCACTTCTGCAGAGTGTGCTTTCTACGTCTCCCTTTCTGTCCACATACAGTCACAAGTTTCATTGTTCTAGGATGTTGTCACTCTGTTTCCTCCCCCAGAAACGAACTCTGCATTTTCTTCACTCATCATTCATTGACATACAGTCCAATTTTCAGATACAAATCTCTGCTACTGCTTTCATTATAATACATGCCCTCACAAACAGTGATCTTTTCAAGTAGTCTGTGAAATTGAAAGTAGTATCTTTTAGATTATCCAAGGAAATGCTTAATAGAATTTGGACTCCAGATAGATGATCATCCAAGATCATTTATTGGACTACAAAATCTTTTTTATTTTTTTTTTTACTCTAAGAGTCTTTTTTTTTTTTTTTTTTTTTTTTTGGCTTTGTTCATGTTTAAAAATGTGTAGGCCCTGTGGTAGCCCTTTGCAGGACAGTATATTTTGATTTCTAATGATTGTTAGAAAGTGACATTCCATTTAACCTTCATAAGTATTATTCAAGGTTTTAGAAATTGTTTTAAGATATAGTACAAATGTGCAAGTCCCCTAAGAAGAAGCCATGGGTACTAGGAATAGGAGGTCACTTGAGTCATGAATTGTGAACTCTGCATCCTGTCAAATGGTATTATAAATGGAAGAGAAGGAAAAAAAATGTTTTTTCATTCCCTTGAAATAACACTGTGGAGACTATGTGGTTCCCTGGAATGTATAAGAGCTTTTCCTGTTTGGCCAGATGAGCACTTTGAACAGCCAACTATATCATAACAGAGCATGCTAAAAAATCCAAGTCAGGATCATTTAGGACTAAACTAAGTTATTTCATGAATGTAAAAAGTTCATAATTACCAGGAAAATAATCCATCAATGTTAGGAGAGCTCTCATCAGGCTATGCTGACTTACACAGAAGATTTTGAATCCTTGAAGCAATGGCAAAAAAAAAAAAAAAAAGTTGTTGTACTTGTTCGGTGCAGCCCTCCTACTTTTTAGGTAAATGAGTAGGTTTGAGAAGGGTGCAACAATCGCAGTTGTCCTGAAAAAGGTCCATGTGGACCAAGGTGCCAGAAGATCACTTTTATAAAGCCCAATTATACTGCCTTGCAGGACAGAAGAAAAAAAAGGCATTCTTTTTTGACTTTTATCACAACAATATACCTAAATGAGTTTAATACTATGGAGCTATGGAGCAGGTGGGATTGTACTAAAATACTTCAAGATAACAGCCTCCTGCTGCATAGCTGTGTATGTCCCTATACTTCTTTATTTCAAACCATCGAGCTCTTTTTCGAGCTTTCTTCATCTGTAGTCCTTAGGCTTAGAAGGAATGATACTATCATCATCTCAATTTTGCAGATGGAGAACCTGAGACAAAGAGAAGAGCTCCCAAGAGGCACAAGATCCACCACAGTCATTGACACAGCCAAGAGCAGATTAAACCATATTTCAGCAAATGCATCATATATCAACTCATCCTGCCACTTCTTCTGTACCGATTGAACAGTTCCATGTGCAAATCACTAAGTGAGCAAAGTTTGCTGTCTCCAGCTATTGCTTTTGTGGAAATAAAAAATGCATGGGATGATTTTCATTTCTTTCTATTACATTCTTATGAACACATAGATCTTTGGGTCACAAGTATAATGCCAAGGACTTTTCTTAGTCCTTTATTAAAATGTCCTCTTTTCAAAAGGGTAGGAATGGGTTAATTTTTACTTCCTGCAAAACCAACAAGGTCAGCAGCCTTGTCCAGATAAACAATTAACACTTCAAAGTTGCTACTGGTCAGAGGTAACTGATAACAACCTGAATATGCTCAGCTAGTTTATTATTCAAATTAAATATTTCAAAGGGATTCAGGGATTCAGGGACATCATGCCTTTGAAGCTAGGGAAAGACATCAGTTTAGGGTTACCATTTCAAAGAGATTTTTTACAACTTTTAGATGAAGTAATTTCAGTGGTGGCCAGATAATTCATCCGCAGACTGGCTAGACTAAAGGGCTCCAGCTGGGTTAGCTGAAACAATGCATGAGGTGTTCTGTGAACTGCATCACGAGAAGCTTTTGGAAAGGTGTTCTTTAACTCTCTGGGCGTTATAAGAACTCACAGGTAGATCTCTCATCTTGAACTTCCGCAGTCACATGGTGAACACCACTCTGATCAGTGCAAATCAGGATTGGTAACCTTAGTCATTGTGTATTCAAAAATCAGACATCCGAAGTATCAGATCTGCGCTTCAAAACCTCAGGATTTAGCAATGTTAGTGCTTGGGTTTGGGTCTGTGTTTATTGGCCAGGCTGGACGGGCAGGGTGCACATTTTAACACTTTCCCCTGTGGTCATAAGGGCTGGAAGGTTCTTCCAGCTGTATCTTAGCAACAGCAGCCACAGACAAGGTACCTTTTCCTTGGGTGCTGTATGAGCACAAAGCAAAAATCAGGCTCCCATTCTCAAAGGTGCTTAATGCCACAGATCCTAACAACAAAAAACTGAGACATGGCATGGCCAGATTACCAATTTCATCATTTTTTTGAAATTTCAGCTCTCATATCCCATTGCAAATCACTTTGTCATGTAAAATTGAACAACCTAAATAACCTTAGGAACCTAATCCTTGCCATCGGATGTCATCTGCATTCAAAACCGGAATCTTAAGAAACAAAAAAGAAATTC
The DNA here is from genome assembly GCA_034781795.1 of Crypturellus tataupa. Lineage (NCBI taxonomy): Eukaryota > Metazoa > Chordata > Aves > Tinamiformes > Tinamidae > Crypturellus > Crypturellus tataupa. The sequence goes on along the minus strand of JAWLRI010000959.1, from coordinate 1,264,665 downwards.
TATCATTATCCACCAAAACTATCCAAATGAAACTATAGGGAGAATTTAAGGTAGCACAAAACATTAAATTTAACTAACATTGCAGTATCTATCCTTTTGTTGCATAAGCCTTTACTGACCCTTATTTAGTTCTATTGTTCTGTTCTTATGATGACAGGAATATATAATTTAAAAACATATTTAAAAACAAGATTTGATAATCTTACTCTGCATACTATTTTCTACTAGAAAGCTGAAATGAATTCCCTCAGGAAACTACTGAAGACTTGTGGTTTAAATATTTTATGACTTCATTTTAACACGCTGTCAAATAATTTCATACATGAGACTGATCTTTAACATTCTGAACTGAATTTTGTCAATTTATTTGATCATTTTATGTCAGAAAGACTGCATTAAAAAAAAAACTGGGAAATTTACAGCTGCAAGCTTGGTCTTTTGCTGTCCAACTGCAGACATGAGGCATGGGCTGCACTGCTGTAGGTGAGGTGCAATTCCCAGGAGTCAGGTCCTACTGAATGATAGCCACAGAGGAATGATTTACATTCACAGGGGATTTGGCCATAATGCTATAAAATGCAGACCTGCTGTCCTCATCAGGCCATGAGGATGCAGACTAAAGAAGGGAGTGGACTGTTTTTTTCTGGCATGATGATGTGGCTTGTTTCAGTCAGAGATCAAAGGAGGAGCACGGGAGGCCAAAACAAGGTGGAGGCTGCAGCAGGCACCCTGTTACAGATGCTGGTGAAATTATACTGACATGTGACTTCATCAGGCAGAATGAAAATTCAAGCACAGAGGAACACAAAAGGTCAGCAGGTAACCAACCTCTCAAGCGGTAATTGAACCCCCTGGGCAATGACTGAGACACAACTGGCATAATGCCTTGTGGACATGGACATGCAACTTGTCATGAAATAAATCATTTGATGAATGTAGCTAGCTTCCTGTCCGTTATGCAGAGCTGCCAATGACGAAGATCTTCGTTTTAATATATTTTAGAAATGGGGGACTGTCTTCCTGAGGAAGGTGATCCGATGTAAACTGAACAGGCTGTTTCTAAAGACATGAACAGCTGCAAAAGGCCAGGTCACCCAAACCTTGTTTGGCTTAAGGGAGAGTTTGTTTGCTTTTTGGCCTAACTTAAATAGACCAGAGGGAACTAATAGAAAACATGCCATTCTTAGTGTGTGGTGAGGGTGTCCACACAGCCTCTTCTAATGGGTTAGTATAGATGTAAAGCCAACACAAGTACAATGTGTCACCTATCTAAACTTCCTTATGGCTGCCAGCTAATATAAATGTGGTACTGAGGAAATGTGGGGTTTCTTTATTAAAAATAAAAAAAGCTGAATGGCAAAGATATAACCTTGAACATGTTTGCACATACACTGACTACTTTTGTGTCTTGGAAGCAACTTCAGTGATGATCCCATGACTTTGTACTTGGTCTCCAAATTATCTCTGGTACACAGCAAACCCTCAGCCTGGTCCAGCTTGGCTGCAAGGAGAGGCAGGAGAATCTAGACAGATTGAGGCCAATTATTATGTCCACGGCCACCATTGCAAGGGAAGTAGGCTAACAGGAGGCTGTACAAAACACTGAGATTTTCCAGTGCTGCACGTAGGTAAATGAACTTTGAAGGATGCTCTAAATCCTGGGGACACAATAGTTTTCCACTGGAAGTACTAGGGCTTACCTGGTACAGGTGCAAAGGTTGCTGCTACAGCAGGCAATCTGCTATGTATCTGTCTTGGTCTTTAAGTTGTGCAGTAGATGAATGCAATCATGCAGTCGCGCATCAGTTTAAATTGCTTAACTTGTGTGACAATGCTTTTTTTTCACAGAGGAATGAACTATATTGATACAACTATGAGGATTGCACCATATTAAATCTCAGTAAAATTAGAACAACACGGACTTAGAGTCAAAACGTAAGGACAGGCCACAGCAACTGGAACTGATTTGATTTTTGAATTCTATTAAGCAAGAAATTTTCAGGCACTGGTTATTTCCCATAAATCGTTCACTGTGCCTAATTGTTCTAACACTTGCTGTTTGCTATTCATGGTAGGCGAGTGTTAGATTTGCTACTCCAGGGTCTTATTTTTTCCCAAAGAGTTCAATTACATTGGTTTCTTTGGAAGTTAAAGCTAATGTAACAGCAGGGGGAATCTGTTCTCAGATTGTATGACTAGAATTTCTATAAATAGGAGTGCCTGACCTGTAGAGCTATGAAAATAATTGATTTTTTCAGTGTGGTGGCTGAACCAAGAAACTGGGGGGGTAAAGTTAATTTAGTGCATCTCAGTTCAATTTTTTTTTCCCTGGGGGCTGAGCAAAACATTTCATTCAGCTTCATATATAAGCATTTATTGTGCAGTCAGGTTGCTTCTGATGAAAAACCAGTTGTTGGAAGAGAAAGGCCGGATTTAATTGCCATTCACGGGGCAGATGATGGAATGAAGGTGTGCCTTGCGGAGGAGGAAATGCAGACGTTCCTTCAATGTGACCACCTACTAGTTAGGACACTTTGGGATCTGTGAGACCAGGCTGCAAGTCCCTCCTCTGTCCTTTTTAATCTCTGTTTTACTAGACTGAGAACAAAGGCTGCCATGGCAGATGCTGCTGAGTGCCCTGTGAACAGGAGAAGGGTTGGGACCGCTCTGTGCTGGGGCTGCTGTCGTAGGGCTCCCACTTGCCTCATGGACTCCGGCACCGGTTGCATTTTGTTACGCAGCACTAGCGCTCTTCTTTGTAACAACAGGGCTGGTTTGGATCTCAGACCGTTTTCATCTGAAGCTGGTGATGTTCTTTCCAACCACCTTCGTGGAACTAGAGAAAGCTCCAAAAGGGCAGTTTTCTGTATTGCTCTGCCTGCAAGTCATGCTGTGCTTAATGTGAAGTCTTGCTCGTTTTGACAAAACAGGAGATAACTCACTGCTGATCTTAGGAATGAATGTGAATAGTTTTCTGATAGTCTGCATTACATATGATTATGAGCATGGCTGTACTTGCTTAGGAAAGGAATGTGTCCTGAAAGAGACAGATGCACAAAAAATTCTCTTTTTATTTTCCTGGCCTACATTTTGATCGATAACAGGAGATGAATAGAATTTAAGAGGTGGAATGGAAGCAGCTGTGTTGCAATTAGAAGGTTTAACTAGTATTTGACCAGAAGTTTGAACATATGACTGTATGGGATACGGGGATGCCTCAGATGATTAAAAATGACTAGACAGTGTGGCTGATGTTTCAGAGATTTGGTTCCTCCTGTGAAGCTAATGTTAAGCTAGTAAAGCACACCGAAAATATAATCCCTTGCAAATGACTTTCTGGATGTGAAAGTAATCAATTATCTGTGACTGATTACTGTGTCAGGGCCAGAGAAGTACCAGACACCTGCTATTTCCATTCAAGCCAGTGAGGGTTGTTGGTGCCCTTCTTACTATTAGATCATTCTCTCTCTCAGTGCATTCAAATTTGGTATTGTATTGTATTGTTAGTTAAAATGAGGACAAGCACTGACTTCCCAGCAACAACTGTCCCTAATGATGTCCTTATTCTACGTCTGAGATATGAGCAGTTCAAGTGTCCTTCTGTGCGACTGCCAGTTTTACACAATTTCCTAATTTAGCGCGAGGCCAAGGGCAGCACAGTTTTATTTTGTATTGTGCTTTCAAATTGTATCTCCAAAAGCTTTACTGATTTAATTAGTATTTTTGAGTTAATGAATGTGTGCAAAGAAAGGATGAAAAGATTAAAATGGTAACTGGCTAGCTGTGGAGCAAAGAGGTTTTCAGATCAGATTTGAAAAGAGATGGAGAAATCTGAGAGTACTGTTGCTGATGCAAGAAGCCTCAGGGGAGAGCAGTCAATAGGGGTGAGACTGTTATGGGGCTGCTAACAATGCTGCACTCTCATTCTTCACAGAAATGTGTTTTCTTCTTGTTCCCGATAATTTCATGGGATTTTTGTTACTAAGGAGGGAGAATAGCAACATGCTAAATATCAGATGTAAAAATTAAGTAACACTCCTTGTAAACTGATTAGTAAGGAAATACTTTAAGAGTAGGCTAATCAGAAAGAAGTACTAAATACCATTGGTTTCTGAGTGTATAAAATAATTCTCATTATGCTGCTTATTTACAATGCAGTAACAGGGGAGTTTGAGAATGGGGAAAATCTGGTCCACAGATGGATTTCTTTCACTGCTCTGCCAAGCCTGGAAAACCTGGCAGGATGGGATGTGGATGCAGGCACAAATTCATTTAAGGATGTGAGGATAGGAGACTTCTGAACATGGGTGAGAACACAGGAAGGGCAGGTGGGTTGAAGTACAGATATGGCAAAGGATACAAGACCATGATGGCCAAAGTTTTGAGGGTGCTCTTTGCTGTAAAAACTCAATTATCTATGATAACAACATACAATAAAAACAGCTTAATAGTTTAACTTTAATTTCAAAATAAAAAGATGGATCTTTCCCTTTATGCTTGTGCCAGTGGTGTGTAGACAGGTGAACATCTGTGGAAGTATCTAGAGAAAGGTTAAGTATGAGATGCATGCAGTGAGGATAAGGCCCTCACTACAAAACTCAGGCAATGTTGGTACAACATGCCTCCTCAACCCAACAGATTACAGCTTTAGAGCAGCTACTTGCTGCCGTAAAAATATTGAGCCTTGTTTTTTTTATACCATAACCATTTTATAGGATATCGGTAAGTACATTTATATGCATGAACTTTCCTTCTGAATACTTCTTTCATTTGTACTCTATCTTGAGGTATCTGTTTTCTTTCTAGGAAAAATGAGAGACTTATCTATCACTGTTCTTTTGCCAAAATTTTAGTAAGATGAAGATGAAGAAACAGTTTCCATCTCTTAGGGGTCATGAAAATACTCAGATGTGATACTCCTGGAAAATCTTACCCATGCAGGCCTGCTTCTGTTTCATGTACCTTCACATCCATGTCAAGTTTTCCAATCTCCTTCAAACTCAGAGGAACAAGAGCAGATGTTTCCTTCTTCCCTTTGGCAGAATACTCTCAAGGCAGAGTTAAATAATGATTAAAAGGCTCCATCAGCACAAGCACTCATGTGTACTCAATTAGATGCAACTAGTGACAAGTTCTGCAGTTCAACGCTGTTGGTGTCCACATGTGGATTTGCTGCTACTGCAGCAATGGCTGTGTTCACCCTCAGAGCTATGCTATTAAGGATGCTACTTGGGAATCATGCCAGAGATGTCTAGAGTGCCATCTCCGGTACTCAGATCTCTGGACCTTGGATTATTCGACTTTTATGTCAGTTGTCAAGGTCCTTGTTTGAATCTTCCACTTGAGTAAACTGCAACTAGGCTTTCCTGGAACTACACAGCAGCCTACTGGCTCCATTCAACTGCATTTTTCTCATTATACCTACCTGGCTTTGAGCTGATTTGAGATTTTCTTCATTCCAAGCAAACAGAAAGGTCCTCTTACCCATAAATTGTAACTGGCTGCTTTGGGTTAATACAAACTGGTGAATAAAGCTTCATGGCAGCTCCGGGGGATGCAGATTGCTACGTGTTGCAGAGTAAGCCCTGGTGCCTTTTGAAGTGCCTCACAGATTGCAGGTTCTTCATGCAGCTCCAACACCCATACTGTGCAGATATTTCTGTGCAGATCTGCTTGCTCTGAGGCTTATCCCAGAACAGGCTGGAGATGGCTTTGAACTCTTTTTCATGGGTACAGCTGTCAAGGTTCCACTGAATCGGTGGGTAGGACCCAATCTCTGGCTCCCCTCTGATGTAGATAAGTGCAACTCCACTGAAGCTTCAAGCAGATTGGAGATGATTAAAGAGATGATAAGAAGGTGGCAAGTGTTCTTCTAAGTCTTCGTCCTGTGCACCAAGTTCAGTTCTGACACCCCCCCTTATTAAATAACAAATTAAAAAGCCTGGCTCATGATGTGGGCTGTGTATGATCCCCGCAGCACCTGGGCCTTTCTGCAGACTAACCAGCCCAGGCCAACCTCGACGCGCTGTCCACAAAGCACAGGCTCTCCACAGGGAAGCAAGCCACGTGGGTAGTGGCACATGCTGGGCTTTCAGCTCTACTTCTGTGCCTCCCACGCTCTCCACAGGGGCACACGTACTTGGTCACAGACTAGCTGAACAGAGCAGGGAGTATTGATGAAAGGATCCAAACCTCAAAGGATAGCAGCTTGGAAAATCTCTTTTACTTAATCAGGCTAGTTACTGAAGAACTACGATGCGTTCAACAGCTGTCTACAGCAATGGTTTTATTTGCAGGAGAGCAACTAGCTTCTGTTAAGGTTTGTGTGTCACTATGGCAGTGGTGGCAGACATGAAGAGCGTGCACTGTCTCCTCCATAAAAGTGTTATAAATTGGATGCTATCTTCAAAATAGGGGCATGGTGGTTAGAAAGTACGTGTGGACTCAGGATGAATGTTCCCAATTTCATCACTGACATACTTTGCAAGCCCACTTCTCTCGTCTGTAAAATGAATATAATATCTGTCCCCAGCTGTATAGTAGGTACTTCATTCTCTTTGTTCCTGGGAGAATAAAAGCGATATCTGTCTGGCACAGGGCAATGCTGCACATGAGTCACCCAGGATAGTAAAACTGCATGTGGAGAGGGCAAATATACAACCACAGGAATATTGAATGCATTTTGTAAAAACTTAGTGATTTCTCAATACTCCAGTTTTACTGTATTTAGTATAGCATTTTAAAGGTGCATGAAATTCAAAGGGTAGAGGAATTGCATATTCTTAAAATCAGGATCTTTTACAAAATGGAAACACCAGAAATTTTTAGTCACTTGGAAGCCTTCAACAGACTGTCTTGTCAGTTGTCTCTTGGCCTTCTGTTGTCTAATTAATTGTCTTTCACATTAGTGGTCAAGTCTGGCAATAATGCCATTTCAAACTCATATTTGACTTTTTCTTGCAAATTCCCATTAACTGAGGAAGATATATAGTCACTCTGTCATAGGAGCAATAGTGTTGATGGAACAGTTCTCTGAGTTCTGTGAGGAAAATATATAACTTTTATAAGGTAGGCTGATGCAGTGCATGTGTGAGGAGGGGAACGTGCATTTTTGTAAACATAAGCCCTTCTACAGGCTAGAAATCTGACTTTTCCTTTCAAGTTGCGGAGTCTCCCTTCTAATGGCCATTAGTCTTCATGTTTCAATGGTGCTGCCATGTCTCCAGGTGGGCTGGGGACCTCACTGGAGTGCTATGGAGTGATTGTGCTTTCCATGTCTTCACTGCCCAACTCCAAGTCTGCGAGGTGTGCATTTGCCAGTATGGCAGCCTTATATCATCTTGCTATATAATCTTAACTGTTATGGAGGTCACATGTCTCACACAGTAGTTGAAAATACTTTTTGTTAAATTTGCCTCTTATTAATTCAGTGCTAGCATCTGCATTTAATTGTGCATATAGTTTCTGTGTTTTTTTTAACTGGGCTATTGGTCATACTATGCATAACTGTGATGTTGGATGAGTGTAGTCATGCACTGGTGAGATTGGAGATTTGCTTATTGCCTTCTCATGCCTAACTCCAAGTTCCTGGATGACCAGATTTTTCAGTTTGGAAGGACAAGAATGAAATCAGAATTTTGTTCCAACATTTGCGGATGAACCAGCAAGTAGGAGGCAGAATAATTTAGTAAAATAAACGTTGAGCACTATTTCGCTTCCCCATCTTCATCAAAGTGTCAACTGTTTGTCAGATATTCAGTCTGCTGCATCCATTTCCATTCTTGACGATAACACTAACGATACTGTATATCTATCTATCTATATATATAATATATATTTAATATATATAGATATATATCTGTATTTATCTATTTATCTATTTATACAGATATATATCTATATGTATTAGATATACATTAGATTATATATATAATAATATATAATATATTATCTATATATATCTAATATATAGTGTATATATATAATAATGTATATCTACAGTAAGAATGAGAATAAGACAATGATCTCCACTATGGCTTCTGTAATTGTCTTGCTGCTGTTGGCCTTTCTGAGTGCAGCTGAGCTTATTGTGACAAAAGATTTTTCCTCTGTCCCTTCACAGTGACCAGGCAACTGCATTCTGTGGGAAAACAAACAAATAAATAAATAAATAAAAATCTAGTGATGAAAAGCTAAGCCATCTCATGGGGAGACATTTTACTCCACCAGAAAACACACGGCAAATTGTTAACAGGCACTCTGCTGTAATGTGCATAGAGGTGAAAAAATATGGGCACTGAAACTTATTCAAAAAATTTTAAGTAAACTGAAAAAAATACCCAAATTTATGGAGAAATGATTGTATGTTGATTTGTCTTTAATACCTGTGAGGAGGAAAACACTTACGACAATATTATTTACAAGTGATGACATTTATTTTCAGTGGCTACTCTGATTACCTTCTCCATTCCTGTAGAGTTCCTCAAAACATTAAGATGCATATTAAAAAAATGATTGCATTGAATTGGCATTTTCCAGGATAAAACAAAACAAAGTACCCCATTCGTTCCTTTCTTTCTTAAGAAAGGATCAGACATTTCACCAGAAAATAAAAATATCTTGCATCAAGCTCTTTTAGCAATTAAAATTGGAATGGCGTGTAGGGAAAGCAGGGGAGAAATTTCCTCAGAAAAAAACACTTCAAAACCAGAAGAATTCAAATAAGAAATGTTGGTAGAATGTAAGTAAGTAATCAGGCAAATCAAAAGTGTCAAAATGCTACAGGCCGCATTTTTGCTGTTAGCAAAAACCAAGGATGTTCCTGTATAGCTTTTTGAAAGATGGTATAAAAGCTATGCTTTCAGAAGAGAATCCTTGCAGGGTGCCTGAGGAGTGTGATCTCATTATTCACTGTGACCACTCTTTCCTGATGTGCCGTGCCTTTAGCAGGATTTCCCATCCCTGAAGCCTTGGGAAGGCTTTCCACAAAAGAGCAAGACTAGTTTGTGGAGAAGACAGATCAGGTAAAAATTGTCTGAAGCCAAGGCACAGCATTGGTAAGGCAACCCCCATCCATGGAAGGATGAGAAAGGTGTTTCTCCTGTCAGTATTACCTTTTCTTACTGTATTAGTAAAATATCTGACAACTTCTTTTCAGAGTATAAGCCCCTGCACAGTTGTTATACTCATGTACACCTAGCAAGTGAGGAGGCACTACTTCTTTTCCCTGACTGCATCCTTCAGTGTTACAATGAATAAGTGCAGTCAGAAATGCTTCCCCAAAGCAGAAGCAGTGGGTAGTGGTGGTGCTGGATTTGGAGTTGCCTTGCACAGAATAGGAGCTATGTTGAATGATGTCCAATGCGGTACTCTTCCAGTTTTAATGGCAATGTGTATTTCTCTTGATAGTCAACAAGTCGACTCCCTCATGTCATCTCTCCTAGTCTTTACCTACTCAGAAATCATTTTTTTTCCTCTGGACGAATTAATTTATGAAGAGGGTCAGGTAGGAAGTGTCATTTGCCTTCCTTCATCTTCTCTGCTCTTGAGATAAAGTGTCTGCACAGGGGTGTGATCACATCCAAAAGATTTTGTAGTAGTATAGTGTCATTACAGCTGCCATGGCCTATGGATACAGACAGTGAACGGTATGTAAGGAATGACAGTTTTCTTGAGCTCACCCATGTAAACGGGAGACATGGAGACACCTTCAAGTTCACAGGGCCTTCCTCTGAGGGATTATTTACAGTGACTGTAATTAGTTGCACCGGAGACACCTCTCCCTTGCTACTCATTGTACTTTATTACATGATACGTAGTAATCACCATGTAAACGTAGCTCTTTCACATCACCTTTTAGTCATGGTTCCCAAAATGCCCCTATCAGGGCATCACAACAAATATGTCTGCATAGGAAAGTATCAGACATTTCACCCTCAATAATTGCAGACTCCTCTGTGGAAGAAAATACAAGTGGCAATGTTGAAGCTCCAGAAATTAAGCAGAATGCAGACCAAGCTGAATAAACACAACAAATTATGGGAGTAGAGGAAAGGTAAAAGAGCAGACACTCACAGCAGGTTAGCCACAGGCAGGGCTTTTGAGTCTGACCAACATGAAACCTTGGTGTGATACGGCCAACAGTGCCCACCAGGAGCTCAGAGCAAGAGAAAGCACTTGTGTTTGGTCTCATTAGAAGAGAGTGATCATCTTTCCTACCACAAGGAGCAAGCCTTGATGTAATTACATGTCAGGCTGTGAACAGACAACCTCTTCAACATTCAGGAGAAGGCTATTTACCCCAGCTGTTTTTCCCCACCCGGATGATCTTCACCATCATCTCAGGTCTGCCTGGAGCACTCCTCCAGGAAGCGACACAGATCTGGTCACAGGGAGGACCTGTGGGTATCTGTGCACGGAGCTGTGTCCAGCTGGAGGTGGGTCACAGTGCCACATGAGTAGGTTGCTGCAAACCAACCTCATGATGGAAGCAGCAGCAGGAATTTTTCAGTGGTAGCTGAACACCGAATTTTCCAGTAGCCTCTGCAGCCATTCATCTCCTTTTGTAAGTGGCTCTTGAAAAGACAGCCTCTTTCATTTTGCTCTCTCAACAAATTTGTTTCTGAATGTGAGCTATATCTACCATCCCTAAAAGGGTTAATGAAAATAATATCATTCTTCTCTTGAACCATGAACCATATTAATAAGAACCACTCATTCTTGCTGAACATACATGTTTTCCATAAAAATCATGGGTGATTTGAGAGAAAAACAAAAAAGTGGATGAGCTGATGAAGTTGTGGTAATTCTGCAATCAGCATGTTTTCTCAAGATCAACAACAGAGAAGACACCAGCCCATTCCTCCTGACAGCACTTTGGTAGAGATGATGAGAACCCTACTTCAGGTTGTCACATCCTGAATGAATTTCTAAGTTGGATTTCAGCCATAGCTGTTGATAAATGCCATTTTATTTGCAGGCCAAGGCCACCCACCTAGATGGATGGGTGCGTTTTGCCACCTAGAAAAAAAAAAAGGAGTTCCTCTTCAGTTTCATTTTTCACATGAGCAAATCTATCTTTCAAATACCATTTTTGTAGCAAAGAGAATAGCAGAAAGAAAAGCCTAAGGAAACAGATCAGTTGCATGAGTTATTTGTATCTCACTTGTAAAAAGCCATTCCTAATTTTCTATAATTTTCTCATGGGGCTAAAAGAATACTATGTAAAAGCATGTGCTTGAGGACAAATGCAGGGAATGGCAAAAACAGTGTGTACTAATTCCACATAAGCCTATATACGATTTGAGTCAGAGTGTCATAAAAGAGCTGAAATGTGGCAGTCACAGGAAGGATGCAAAGAAATCCTTACCCACTCGTGAGGAAAGCAAAAAAGAGAATCCTAGTATTTCTTGATGTGTTACGAATGATTTGATGGTTTGGAATGGTTTGATAGCTAAACTACTCAGCTCTGGTGCAACCGTATCTGGAGTATTGTGTAAAATACTCCTCAGTACAAAAAGGACATTGAGATTCTAGAGAGGGTCCAGTGTAGTGCCATGAAGACGATTAAGAGACTGGAGCATCTATCTTATGAGGAAATACTAAGCAAACTGGGCCGGTTTAGTCTGGAGAAGAAAAGGCTGAGAGGGCATGTGATCAACATGTTCAAGTACTTGAGGGGTGATTGTAGGGAGAATGGGGCCAGGCTCTTCTCCGTGGTGGCCAGTGGCCATGGTGGCCATGGACAGGGTGAGGGGTAACGGGTGTAAGTTGAAACACAGGCAGTTCCATCTCCATGTGAGGAAGGAACTCTTGACAGTGGGGGTGCCAGAGCCCTGGCACAGGCTGCCCGGAGAGGCTGTGGAGTCTCCTTCTCGGGAGATCTTCAAGACCCACCTGGACACCACCCTGCGCCACATGCTCTAGGTGTCCCTGCTGGAGCAGGGGGTTGGACTAGATGATCTCTAGAGGTCCCTTCCAACTTCAACCATTCTGTGATTCTCTAAAAACGCCCACCCTCTTTGTCTATATTTGAGGTAAATGGGAAGGGGAGAGGTATCATTCAACCAGAAATCAAAGTAGGAAAAAGTAGAAAATAAAAATACCAGAAAATGAAAATGAAATGCCCGATAGTTTGCTGTGTCTGATTAGCTTTTGCAAATAAATAGTTTTAGAAAAAAAGATAAAGCAGCAGAGAAACAATCCATTATATAAAACAATCCATTCCCTTCCTATATAAAGTTATTTTCACCAAAGAGCATCAAAATTGGACTAAATTGCCTGTTATTTGCATGGAAATATTTATTTTTACATGTTTAACCAAACTCTACTAGGCCATGCTCTTCCTTTTTATCAGAAAACACGCATCTTTCTTCTGAGATCTGGGCACACTGCACACTACGTTCAGTACTCCCAGCAGCTTTATTGATATAATGTGCAAGCTACTGAAAAGATTAAATGCTGTAAGAAAAAGTATCAGCTTGAGACAAATCACATTATCGCTAATTGCACTTCGCTAATTCTGCCTACTCAAAAGAGAAGGAGATAATCTGAAGCAAAGCACGCGGTTACTGCAGGATGAAGAAATTCTGCTTGCAATTGCAGCTCCAGGAGTGACTCATATTGTGCAAACAGCAGAGGTGTGGGCAGCACTAGCAGATGATAGCCTATAATGACTATCCCGTGCAGCATGGCGAACGGAGCCGCGAGCACAGAGCTCTCTGCAAGTCTTTGCTTTTAAGCTGGAGTCCTACGTGTCAAATATTGGGTTTGATAAACTCGTTTTTAAGATATTTAAGTAAATCGGTGAATGGACTGGAGAACTGAGACAGCAGATATTCTCTTCAGATTCCAGAATTTCAAGAAATTGTTCACTTCCTGGCTTCATTTTTTTGCAGTCTTATAGAATCAAACTTTTTTTTTCTACAAAAGGAAACATTAATTTATAAAAGGTACATTCTGTTATGGGTTAGATAGCCTGTATGGAAAGGATGTGGCTATTATTTTTATTCTCGTCCCAACTAATTTTTTTTTGGTGTTCCATGAGTATCCTGCTGTTCGTTAATATTTTTCCAGCACCCACCTACAGCAGGCACTGAACAGATTGTGAGCAAAAACTGCATATGTTCTTCTGGCACAAGTCAAATATGTTACGATGAAGTTAAGGGCACTTGTGGCCAGTAATAGATAAGCGACTGTAGTTCGCAAAGTGTATCTGTCCTGTCCACCGTCTGGTGTTGCCTGGTTCACACTGTACTCAGTGGAAAGGAATGGGTTTGTCATTCAGCTGCTCTCAATACAGCCCTTAACAGATGTGCTGATGTCTGACAAGACCTTCATGGGAGTCAGAAGTCTACTTTGTGCTATTTTGGGTCATTTCGTGTCATTTGCAACTCTTTCAGCTTGATGTGAGTTGTTCTGCTATGCCCTGACTTCAGTGTCTGATCTCTGTCTCTATGTCATGTAATAATTCTTTGGCACAGGTTTTGCATTCAAATGTCACCTTCCTCCCACTTACTTAGTGTGGTTATAAAATTCTCAGTCCTAAAGAAACAATCCACATCAGAGATACTGTCACTTCTGGTACATAGTCAAAGCAGGATAAGCTTCATGATTCCCATTTTTTGTTCTGCACATCTTAATAAAAACAGATCGATTTGGGAAAACTTTCATCAAGTCTGCCCTTGCAGACGTGGAATGATACTATATTCCACATAGATATTGCTCTTGTTTGTGTGTTGCTGCTACCATTTTCTAAGAGTCTTTGCTGCCAAAAATACTCAAAAAAGCTCTTTTTTTTTCCTTAGAGTACTCATCTTCACTTATTTCTCCCATGTGCATCTACATGCTGGTATAATAATGGTTTAGTTATATAATGAGGAGCACACTGTACCAAAATGAGAAAAAATCTACTTCTGACACAGTTTTATACATTTAAACAAAAATGAGGAAATTGGAAGAAATCTAGAGTACTTGCCCAGCGCAGGGTTAACTTCAAGTCAATGCTGACTAGTGTACAGACTTTGGGTAATGCTTGTAGGAGGAAGGAAAACAATAGTCAGTGCAGAAGTTTATGCAATTTAGGAAAAAGAAGACGAACTCATGTGGTCAAGGATCAGAGAAGCCAGAAATGGAATAAATGTACTTAATCACCCCCTCACCTTCTCAGATGAGGCACAATACACTTGTAGGTGCCTTTTCCAGATTTCTTTTAAAGAATGGCTAGAGAATTTTTCTTGTGATCTTTATTTATTTCCAGAGAATAGGAAAGAAAAAAAGAAAAAGGTGCTTTCAGGGAAAGCTGGACTTCCTTTGTCTTAATTTTAGGTCAGTCAGTTAGGTATTTTTTTCCCTGATGAAGACTGCTTGAGTCCTGACATTAGTTGCTTTGGAAGGATGGATAGCTCACCTCTGAGAAATCAGTATTGGCAACACCACTGACAAGACATAAAAACACAGGACACATTTCATGAATGAAGACTGCAAGAAAAATCCTGATGGTTTGACCATCACAGCCTGGGCAGTGATGGGACAACTTACATAGAAATATCAGGAGCATACTCTGTGCCGTTGCTTACCCATGACTGTTCTCATGGGTTGGTTAAAGTGAAGGACAGAACGGTGTGGCAAAGCACATAAGATTTTGGCCTTTTTAAAAGTTTTAAATTGAAAGGTTAAAGGTCTAAAGATAAAAAGAATGGAAAGTCTAAGGAAATGAAAGGTTTCACTTATTTTGGTGTCCATCTTGAAACAAACTACTTTACAGAGATGACTTTACAAACACACATTTTAGACTAAACCACATTTCATCCATGATGCTTATGCTGAATTTCTCTACTCCATAACTTTTGCCTCCCACATGATTGAAAGCACTCAGGATTAAAGCATTTAGTAGGGTATAGATCTAGACCTCCACTATGATTTAGATCCAAAATGATTTTCTTCTTTTATTTAGTTTTGAAAGCTGCTTGGTTGACACAGAATTTAATTTGACCAGTTACAGTGCCAGTGATAAAAGAATAAAATGAAAGATGTAGAAATATTGAAAAATCAATCCAAGTTTTCCTTTAAAAACATTGTGACTCAGCAAATTTTGAACAACTTCAGTTCGCCATGGCTCCTCAGTGACCCTCACAGATGCTTCCTACCCGGGTTCCAGTGTGTTTGTAGTCTTTTGTAGTTTACTTGCATCCCACACAGACATCCATTTACCAACATCCTGTGAATCACTAGTTGTGCTTCCTTGCGAACACTCAGCTTCCTATAGCAGAAAGTCAGGACTGCCTTATGTGAGGGGGCTATGTTGTAGCCAGGCACATGGGGAGCTCGCTCAGCATGCCTGCATGGTGACATAAGTTGTGGTGAGTGAATGGTCTCTATGTGACTGAGTCAGATAGATCTTCTGCAAATACAGTGAGATTTCTGTTCAATCTTTTACCGTTGACTCAGACTTTTTAACTAAAGAATTACAGAATCACAGAAGGGATAAGGTTGGAAGGGACCTCTAGAGATCACCTAGTCCAACCCCCCTGCTCCAGCAGGGACACCCAGAGCACATGGCAC
>JAWLRI010000959.1:1173465-1249004 GCA_034781795.1 Crypturellus tataupa | reverse complement strand
CTCTCTCTTTTTTTTTTTTTTTTAAACACATACTTTTTTGTAGGTAAAATGAAAATAATACCTGGAAATAATATGAAAATAATAAAGTCCTTGCCTTACGGAAGCTCATATATAAATTAATCTTTTTCATCTTGTGAAACCCCTACCATCATTGTTTGTAAAGCTGTAGTGAGGTGAATGCTGGGTTGGTCTGGATTTTCTGGATTTTGGAACAACCTGCCCTCCACCTGAAACTTGTTCTTTATGTTTGTGCCTTGTCAAACAGCTATTTTGGCCCATGCAAGATGCTAAGAGAAACAGATCCCTTCCATCTCAGTATTTAAACAAAACATAATAAGAAACAGCATAGGATTCACAGTGCAGGCTAACAGAGCCCTGATTACAAGTTTTAATGAATTTCAGTGAGAGTGAGTATAGAGTAAAGCTTCAAATGACTGCAAGCTTCTCTGAAAGTCCATAAAGAAACTTATCATATGATACTCCAGAATAATCTCCTTAAAAACAAACTAAAAGACAGTCTTTGAAACCACAAAACAGTTTATTTGAAAAATAGAATGCACTTCTGTTGCCTTTATGGGGTTCATGCTTTAGTTTCAGACCTCTGTGTCCACAAGCACTAACCTCATGTGCGTGTCAGAAAAACTTGAGGTTTCAAAGAAAATGAACACCAGAGGAAGCAGGCAAGTAGGATTAATGTCATGATAGATTACTCATCAAAGAAGTGCATACACATCATCATAAAAATGAACTTCTTGTTTTGTATGGTAAAATCTCTGAAACTTTTTTCTTTTTTTTTTTTTGTTCTTGTCCCTTACTAATTTGAGCTGTTGATTTTTGGCTTGCAATTTGTCTTTAATGAGTACAGAATAGTCTGTTTTTACTTAAAAAGAAACTTTGCTACTACTTCTATGATAAATCATGAAAGACCACAAACCAAAGCAGACCACATGTTTCCTTGGTAAAAGCTAAAGTTTTGTGATAGTAGGAATTTATGCTGCAGTATACAAAGACCCAAGAAAGTTGTCGGGACTGAGTAGCCCTTCCACTCCAGCTAGAAGGGCAGAACATTCAACATCTTGAGAAACTAGCAAATCCACAGATTGGGGCTGGCAATCCACATACTTGTTTCACAGACACTCTAGATAAATCTGCCCGATGACTTTCAAATCTGTCACAACGTAGTCAGTACATATTCCTTTAATTTAAGGTATGCTACCCAAAAGCAGCATACCTATTTATAGACTCCTAAGCTTGTATGAAAGGATAAATACAAATAGTTAGTGATAGTTAATTATGTTAGTGATAACATAAATCCTTGGCAAACTCTTATAATCAAGAAGTCTTAGAAGGAGAAAATACCTCCACAGCAGCATACTTGCACTGTTAGAGATTCTGTGGTCAATGTACCTTCACTAAACTCAGTTTTCTGTGATTGATAACTACTACTGCTCTGAAACACAGTTTTCGCCTTTCATTCTATTATACGTTTCTGAGACTGAGAGCAGAAGGGCAGTGTTTGTAGCTGTTCCAGGAACAGAGCCTCAGGAAATGTTAGTTCCATCTTCTTTTTCTTTGTAGGCTACTTTTTTGCTTCTTTGTTTGGATGCTGTGAAACAGGAAATTTTAGGCTCTCATCCATCACAGTGTCCTGCCGCATGTCTCTGTTACTCTGTGATAAACTAAAATTTGTTTGTTTAGGGATGGTAGGAAGACAGATCTTATTTTTAAACACTAATTAGCAAGGCATATCTGTGATTTGCATATAATTTTACTGTAGTTTTAAGAATGCTACTGGATGTCAAAAGGAAGTGGAAGAGTGAGAGAAGTTGCATGATTAGTAACAGTATATTCCTGGATGGAAAGTAATTGTCCGCACTCTGGTGCACGTGACCCTGAGTTGTTTAGCAGATACCTCACAATCCAGAGAGTAATAATAGCGCCAGAGACTTTCATAACCCTGTGTACTTAAGGTAAGTGCTCAGTGAAAAGCAGCACATAATGCCTGGCCAAAATGTCTTTTTTTTTTTTTTTTTGGCCTGGAAAAGTGCAGAAAGAGAACTTACAGAAGTTAAAAAAGTACTTTTGTAAGTAGACTTACTTTTGTAAGGCAAAAGTAAGTTTTGAATTTGTATCCTTAGTTCATTTTTCTGAAATCCATGTTCTGTTCAGGAATGAAATGAAACGAAAATGAAATAGTTGGTATAAAGTTGGGTGAAATGAAAATAGTTGGCATATAAGAGAATATCAGGAGGAATATGGTATATACCCTATTTCTAATAGAGTATATATGAGGGTTCCTCATAGGGTATGTATCTATATATACTCTATATATATATACACGACACATCCTCATATGTCTTCTGTTGCGTACTAGGAAGCTCAGTATAGCTGTTATTGTGTTAAAATAATCTCTTCTAGATGTACCCTAAGGCTAGATGTTTTAATTTCCTATATAAAAACGAAAGCAAAAATCCCTCACTTTGAAGATTTGTTTGAATGATATACTAAGGTTAGGTTCCAAAACACTCCCACTTTCAATGAAGTATTTGGTGATATCTTTTGTAATCAATGTCCTTTAAAGTATTGTACAACAAAATTTTACAAGTCTTAAATACTTGAATACATCAGCATATTTCATCATCTCATCATGTGTTTGTAGCGCTACTCAGCTACTCACCTTTTTAATGCTAAATATCTTTTAAACAGAATATGAAACGTGTACTCAAGATATCTTGGAACTACAATGGCATTTTGATTTTAAAAGGCACCAGCTGCAACAAGTAGAAAACCAAGTGCTTAAGATAGAAACAGCCAACAAAAAGATTCGGGAGGATATAGACTTCATGAAGAAACACAGCCCTCTACTGGAAGAAAAGCTGAATCGAGAAGGTGAAGCTCTGAAGGATGTGTTAGTGGCCTCTGAAGAGGTAAGTAGAAATAATACAAAGATGTTTCTTATTAGAATCTTTCCAAAACATAGCTCCAAGTGACTTCAAAAAAGCAGCAATATTTTGGTAGGACCAAAGACTACTTTAAATGCAGTACACAAAGTAGAGGCACAGTTTGCATTCTGTTTTATACCAGAGCTCAGAGCAGACACGATCCGGGGAAGAGGAAGATAATGCTCTTGGCCTTTAATACATGTCTTCTAAGCATACATGGTATACAATTGAAATTTATAAATAGATTGTATTTGGCATTTTTCACCCCAACAGAAGCAGAAGAAGGCTTTTATCCATCTTGTGCATAGATTCTTCTTCTCAGACTTTTCTGTGGGATATGGAGAAGCTAAAGATTTTCGAAGAAGAAGTTGCAAGTTTTTTTTATTGATGCTGTACATTGTCTTTCTAATTTATTTTTTGAAATACTGACTTCAAAATTCTTTTTTGAAAAGCTATTTAAAAAAAGCTTTTTACTTGTTTTTCTTCTTTTCTTTCTAAGAAATTACACTGCATATCATAAAAAGAGAGTTTGGTGTTATTCTAACTCATTTATATATTTCATCTCGATACAACTACTATTTAGTAGTTAAAATATTTATATCTTTTATTGTGCTAGAATGTATATATCTTTGTTTGTATTTTTTTTGCCTTTTTTATCCAATAGCCTTAAAAATAAAAAAAAGCTGCCACTTTAATTTTCTTTGTAATTAAAACAATTATTTAGTTTGAATCTCTAGCTTTTAATATCCAGAGAACCAGATGGAGCAGCTAAGTAAATGTTGGATTATAGTAATGATTTTAGATCATGTTAATTGCTGATATTTGTGGGTTTAGATTCAAAGCAGAGGCAGTAGCCACGTGCATAGCTCCATTTGAAGTTATTAGGAACAAAGCAGTTCACTGCTGTTAATACGCTTGAAAATAACCATCATTATTTGCATTGTCGCAGGCTCTTTTTTATATCTGTGACTGTGTGACTTGCACATCCTTTAGGAGACCTTTAAGTAATGATTCTGTCAGACTGTCAAGTGAAACCTTAGTGGCTTCCTTCAACTTTATTTCTGTCTTTCTGCTCCAGAGGTCACTATCTTCCCATGGAAGTAGCCACCTTTTCACAATAACTTCTGAGTTTTGTAATAGAATGAAAGCCCTCTTGCTAACACTGGCTTCTTGATGACACACAATTTTACAATAGATAGTCTGTTCTCTTTTACCACAATTCTATCTATTGCAGACCATGCAGTGTTTGCTGTTAGGCTGTATGATATCACAAGGTGTTGCTTCAAGATTCTCCCTTCAAAACAGCAGAGATTCAGACAAATATATAATCATTTTTGTATTGTGAACATTATAAATGATTTTTTCATAAAAACATCTTTCAGAAAAAAATGTTTTATTTTCTTAGGCAGCAAAAATATATAATGATGTTCACTGCAAACTCGTGGAAATCCAAAATACAATGAAAAGAATTGATGAAGAAGCTGAAAAGGAGATGAAATCTATGTCTCAGAAAATCAAATATGCGGAGATGCTGTTTAGTCAATACAAGTAAGAGCTATTCAAAGCTGGCAGTTTTTAACAGTGATAATCAAAGCAAAGAAAATTTGCATTTAGAAAAAAAAAGTCTCCTTTTTTTGTAATTAAAGAATATTCTTTTATGTATAAAGAATTATATATATAAGAACAGTTTTCCTTGCTTACTTTAGCTTGCCTAAGCAGAATAAGGAAGAGATAGAGTCAAACAAATATCATGTTTCATGAATCCTCCTTAGGCATGCAATTTCTACCTTATTTTACTTAGTTATATATGATTTTTTAATCCCTTTGATGGATAGAACATGTTACTGTCAGTCTTATTGACTGCACAACTTACTTGTATCAGCCACTAGCATTTACCATAGTACCATAGTTGTGATAATAACGTAATTTTCAACTCACTTCTTAATCAGAACAGTTCTAGCCAACAGCTCAAACATCTGAGCTTAGCAAATGTCATGCCTATGTTTTCTTTTTTTTTAACCACCAAGCAAGGTTACTATAATTTTAGTGGATTGTAAGATAGCTTCTTCTACTGGCAGAAGAATACTAGCCATTGATAAGGACCAAGAACTGTGGCAGTGAATAAGAATAGCGAGTACTTTTATTTTTGGTAGGAAGCTGTACTCAACTTTGCTGCCTATGCCTATGGCTGATTGCTAGGCCATGTTTGGTGATGTACCAAGTGACATAGTGGCTCTTTTCCCTTGAGCTGAGGGGGGCTTGCAGGCATAACTGAAAGAGCAGAAATTGTCAGGGTAGCCCTCCTCGGCAACAACAGATGTTTCAGTACTGCAGTTATGCGACAGCAACTGTATTTTGAAGACCAGGTATTTCAAAAGCTGTGCGTAATAATTACATTGAACTTACCTTTTGAGGTAAGAAATCAAATATGGTCCATGTTTTTCATTCAGAACCACCTCACGTTCTCCAGGAATTTATGTCTCACTTCCATAATTCAGCCTGTGTTATGCAAAGCCTGCACAGAAACAGCACATATTGTTCCACTAATTCCGGACAGTTGCTACCAAAAAGCCCTTGACATACAGTTGAAGACGTAAACATACCTTGCTTGTTGATGCTTCTCTCCAGGCAGCAAAATTAGTCTAGTTACTGAGATGTACATGTAAACTTAAGTTTCTTTGGTCATCTTCCATGCAGCAGAGTCACTGCCAGGGACTGTTTCATCTAATTCCAGTTCCTTCTTTCTTTTCAATGATCATTCTCTTTAGCATTGGTTTTTGAGATGGCATCATTAGTTTACCTAATAAAAGAGCAACCACAGAGCAGAAGGGAAGAAGGGATTTTTAATTACAGTATTTCTTCATTTTCAAAGAAGAATAGGAGTATCTTCTTATCTAAAAGTTAGCTTTAGTAGAGCATTTTTTCATCAAAAGATATGTGTACCATCTCAAATTTCTTCTGTGCTAATTCTCTTTCTTAAACTTTAAGACACTGCAACCTTTCTTTTACTATGAGACGTCTCTTGCCTTTCATGGTTGTCGCTATGAGAGCTTACGGTGCTGCCTATGACCTTTTTATTTCATATGAAAAGCAGGAATAACTGATTTTTTATTATTTGTAAATAAACTACCATTGTTATCCATGATACAACAAAACAGTGAGTGGGCAGAGTGGAGTGACTACTGGAAATCACCATGTGATTCTCCAATGAAAGTACATGCAGAGTAGGAGATAATACTTATATATGAGCCTCTTGAATGAGTCAGGTCATTTTGTCTTGATAATTCCTGAAATTTTATATATATAAAGATGCTATGATCACCGTTAACTCCTGCTTGAATTACCATTGAGAGAAATTAGGCAGCACAGACCCTCATTCTGTAATCATAAAGTTCATTGCAGACCTTCCTGTTGGTTTTAATTTAAGGAAGTATCATGTCCTGCATAAGAAATATTCTTCTGCATATAGTGTGATTTAGTGCTGTGTATTCAGTTTTTTTGCAAATCAGTTTAGGGTTTGTCCCTTACCCGCTTAGTGTTCTGTCAGCTTGTCTAAATTGCTAGCTGCTGACGAGAGTTGTTAGCAATGCTTATAATGGTGCATTACTAGAAGTGATTTTATCCTGTGCAAAACCAGGATAAACAATCATGTTAAAATATATGATTTCACTTTTCTTTTAAAAAAGATTTTGACTGTATCAGTACATATCTACTTTTAAACTATATTCTCCATCAATTAGTATTTCCTAAGGGTAGCCAGAACAATTTGCTACCCGCTTTCTGAGGGCAAATCTCGGTAGTTTGAGAGTCTAAGCTTTAAGGTAAGATGATAAATTTTGCTGTATATTATGAATATCCTTGACTAACCTATATCCTATGATTTTGGGTTCCTTTTTCATTCCCTTTTCCTAAGGTAACTTTATTATTTTCAGTGTGGTTTTGTAAGACTTTTCCTGTATCTTGTGAGTTGTACATGATAGTGTTTGTCTCCTTTTCATTTATCTGATATACTTTTCTGAAAAGGGTAAATGGCTTTAATAAGGACATCTTATTTCTTATTATAATGTTTTTCATCTGGTTTCTTTTTTATTCTAAAAGCTTTAGCTGTGCTAAATGTTGAGTAGAATTGTGAGAAAATATGCAGAGGTGTTTCTCAATTTGATACAGTTAATGAAGAATTTTAAGGTGTACTGACTACTTAATATTTTTCTCTCTGGTGTAGTTTTCTTCAGAGTACCAAACGTAATATGCTGTTGTCTTTCACATATATTTAGTTTGTCTTGAAATTTTTCTCAAATTTAAATTCTTTCTTGTCTCGACTATTATAAATTGTGTTCTTTGCAGACCTTTGATTTCACTAATCCTTACCCTTTCCAATCATTATATATCCAGACAACAGGTATGGGATGTTGAGATGTCATTATGTTGACCCATTTAAAAGAAAACTGATCATTTAATCTTTTTTCAATAGCATTAGGATTCTTTATCTTACTCTATGACTATTTCACTTTTGGTAGGGGGATGGGGTTGTTTATTTTTCTTTAGAATTCTCTCATTGTGTCCCACCTATGAGCCTGCTTAGCAGTTCTGTTTTATTTTGGTAGTCTTGGTGAAAGTACAGACTCTGAATTTGTTTTCCATACAAGAAAAAAAATTGAGATGTTTGTGCAGATCGTCAGTTATTGGCTACTTATCACCTTTAAGTTTCCATGTTCTAAGATGCATTACAATTGCTTTACAAAAATTCTGTATCCCTTTCAGACAAGTCATAGTGTATGAAACATCCCAATGACAGTGGCTATTGGTACTTAATGTTGGAAATTCATCATCTATGAAATGAAAGCTACCGTGTTTATTTTCTGGTTCATATAATTATGATTCATATCATGTGACAGTGAAACAGACTATCGTGAATCTTGTAACCTGTTTTTTTTTGTGAATGTAAACTAAATTAAAATCGATGATGAGAGAAGTGCTCTTAGGAGTACCCACATTTACAGGAAAGAATTGAATAGAAGACTGTTTGTTCTGTTCCTAAGAGATCACTTTTTTTTTGTATCCTGTAGATTTTTTTTTCTTGCAGCCTTTTGCTGGAGTGGTAATTCAGGTCACACTTAAATTAGTAGGCTCTTCAGTTCTGTATGCAAAACCCTTCAGTTGCCATCTGAGGAAGACTAGAATAACATGAGATAGCTGTGAGAAAGATAAATTTGCTGTGGCACAGGCTTCAAGTAGTGATTTTCAGCTGATTCTCTTCTGTGTATTTAGTGCCATCAGGGAGAGAATGAAGAATGCTGCATGAAACTCTAAATAATGATGGTGAAGTACATCTTACAATCATGCAAGTGCATCAGACAGTCGTACACATATTCTCTATAGCTGAGAACACTGTGTTTTTTTTTGATGTTATACTCACAAAAGTTGTGGCCAATGGATATAAAAAGAAAAATTATGTTGTGGAACATGACTGCTGCATGTCTGTGACAGAAAATAATTAAATATTTTTTTCTAATTAAAGCCTTATATTGTCCCTAAGTTTTTTGTTTGTTTGTTTGTTTTTGTTTCTTGTTCCTAATATATAGGGTTGACGCTATAGGCAACTTTTTAAAGTTCTTAGATGTCATGTGTGGAGCAGATTTAAAAAAAAGTGCAAAGGAGCTTGCATTGTGCGTAGTACAGACTTTCAGTGTTTGCACATAGATTCTTATATACTATGTATGTTACATTTTTTATTTTATTAGTTTTAGAATAAACTGAAATGTCATTTATATGTTTATTTTTTGAATGCTGGGACCTATGAGAGTAGAGAATGTATTAGGAGTATTTGGTTTCATATTCATAATATACATTCTGTGACATTTAGAAAGTAACTTCTTTGCAAAATAAGTCTTTACTCCATCACTAGCCAGAAATCTTGGAAGCAAAGAAAGGAAGCAAAGCCAGCAATCTTGGAAGCAAAGAAAGGAAGAGTGTCTGTCAAGCAGTCTTGTACAAATGGTTCTTGAACTACTGATAACATCTTCTCTTCATTGCTTTTTCTGTTGTTTTACTGTGCTTAAGTGTGCAACACCTGTTTAGGATTTTTATTGGCTGTAGTTCAGTAAATGTCTTTAAAACATAACTACTGTTTGTCTAAGTCCTGCTGTGGTGGGTGTATTTTGCTGCTTAATGCAAACTCGAGAAATATGTTACCAACTGAGGTGGTTCTCCAGGGAGCATGATGGAGCAGTATTAAAAATTAAGAATGAGCAACATAGACACTGACAGTAGTCAGTGTAAACTTGTAACCTGATCCCCTCCATTTCTCTTGCTTTTCATGAAATTCATTCTCATACATAGTTGTAAGAAAAAGCCTGTGCATAGCCTGTCTCATGGGAGTATTTCTGTGGCTATTCTGGAAGTTATTGTTATCTCCTTCCATGGTTATAAGCTGGTTTCCTTTTGATAATGCAATGTCTGCTGATAAACCTGTGATTCAGAGTTTAAGGTCTTTACCCCCTTGTCTTATATATGCCAATTCCATTTGAGGGACTAGGAAGTCTAACTGATAATGACAACAAATATACTAGTTACATGACTATATAGAAGAAAAAAGGATTTTTATTCACAAATGACATTTGTGCACAAAATGACTGTACTGGAATAAGAAGGTTCTGAACTAGGTTTATCCATTAGTAGAGAAAGGTCTCTATTTTATTTACTTATTAATGTGGGATGTGAAACAAAGTGAACTGGCAGCATGAGTAGTTTTGATGGCTGGCTGAAATTGTATGAACCTGCCAGGGTAGATATTTGGAAGTTGTCTCATGCATACCTGTAAAGGAAATGTAGTCACCATAGAGAACCAAAATAAATCTTTATTAATTCAGATCTACTTTACATTTTCCTTTATGGAGAGGAACTACCTTGGAATATCTCCAATAGATGGATTCACTTTGTGTATATTTCTATTAGGAATGAGTTAAAGCATTCTGAAAGTATTTGGACCAAATACTGTATAAAGTTAAAAGAAACAGAGGAGAAGATTATAAAGGATGAAAAACACCTTGAGGAGTTAGTGAAGCAAAAAGCAGAAATCCAGGAAGATGCAAAATGTTGGAACAGCAAAGTGAGTGTTGAATATTTATAAGCAAGCAAGTAAATGAGTATCTTTTATTGAAAAGTACAGGAATGCCTGAATACTTTTTGTGTTTAAAATTTAAGGTTCTTTATAAGAGCAAAAAGTAAATACTGATTTTAAAAAGGTAATATTGTATAGAATTCTTGATTTTGTTTATTCTTGTATTGTAGTATTAGTTCACAGCTTTGTATATTAAAAGTATCATAATCGTCTTAAACTCCTTTGAGTGGCATGTATATTTTTAGTTGTTGGATGCATAGCTCCTTAATATGGCTCTTCTTTCTCAAATCATCTGGAAGAAAGTATTCAGGATGGCATGAGTGGATTAATATTGGTAGTTTTTTTTGACCTGAGATTACAAATGATGCACTACGCTCACTGTATGATAACCTCCTTTATTTAAATTTCTCCATTTTCTCCTGTATGAGCCCAGTTTTCCTTTGGGCACCTTACACTGTTGTATGTGGCAACTTCAAATCCAAAAATCATTGCACTGCCTGACTAGTTATTTTCACTTAACAGATGTCTCTGTGTGCAGCACTAATGGAAAATGGGACGAAGCAGGTCTAAAGCAGTGGCTAAATGCCTGGAACAGAGTGGCATGTGTGTAAACGTGTGTGTATGTAAACATATGTGTGGGTTTATGTGTTTGGGTGTGCTTGCAGTCTAGACATCTACCAGCTGGACCCATATCTCTAAGGGTATGATTTTGCTAAGTTCTGCCGGGATACCTCAGCTCAGCTTCTGCAGAGGAAGGAGAGTAGTGAGAGAAAAAATGGCTTATCAAGATCCCAGTGAGCAAGGAAGCTGTTGTTTACCTGAGGCCAGTTTAGATGTTTTTCTTACCCTGTAGATATTTGTTTCCTGTAACATCCTTGTTTTCCTTAAGTTCCAGTAATCACTGGATCTGTCACTGAATCTATGTATGTGTCTCTGTATTAAGTCAACAAAGGATATTGGGAAATATTAGAATATTAAAGACAATTTTGAGGCTGAGAGGAACTAATGGTGTTGCTATTTGCACCAGCCATTGCACGCTGCCAATTCATACATGACATAAGTATATACTTACTGAACTCTAAAGATAATAAAGATAATGGGCATGTACATATGAATAACAAAGCATGAAGTATCACAGAATCCCAGAATGGTTGAGGTTGGAAGGGACCTCTAGAGATCATCTAGTCCAACCCCCCTGCTCGAGCAGGGACACCTAGAGCACGGGGCACAGGGTGGCATCCAGGCGGGTTTGGAAGATCTCCAGAAAAGGAGACTCCACAGCCTCTCTGGGCAGCCTGTGCCAGGGCTCTGTCACCCTCACAGGAAAGCAGTTCTTCCTCACATGGAGATGGAACTTCCTGTGTTTCAACTTGTACCCATTACCCCCTGTCCTGTCACTGGCTGTCACCGAGAAGAGTTTGGCCCCATCCTCCTTACATTCACCCATCAGGTACTTGTGTTTGGTGATCAGATCTACTCTCAGTCTTCTCATCCAGGTTAAACAGTCGAAACTCACTTAGTGTTTCCTCATAGATACTGTTAAGTAACCTTCATTTCTTAACTCTATTTTAAATTTATTTTTAAAGATATTGTTTAGTTGTTGCAAATAAGTATAGGATATATTTGTATAATTTAATTATAACATATTTTCTAGATAGAAGATTTGAATAATAAAGTAGCTGCTCAAGGAAATGAGAACATAAAAATATCAGAGGCTTGTTCTGAAGTGATTAAAGCTACTGAAAAACTAGTAAGTTTTTTTTTGTTTGTTTTTATGTAACTGAAGTGGGTGTTTGCATCATCTATGCTGACCTGAAATAATTTCAGTTTCTTCTAAAAAATGTCTTAATGTCTTAATGTTCCTTAGAAATTCACCTGGGAAAGGGATATACAGACTATTAAAAAAAAGCTAGTCAATATTACTGAAGCACTGAGTGATCTGAAACACGAAAATAAAGAACTTCTTCGGGAAAGTGAAGAATTTTTTCAAAAATCTGCACATAGGTAATTAAAACATTATGTAATATATATATAGGTAGCGATTGTTATGCTTTAAATGAAAGCCTGCCTATAAAAGAGAACTTTACTTTTGTTATTTTAAGTCTGTGTGTAATTTTTCATTAATTTAAAATCATGTCTGAATGTAATTTACCATTTATTTGTTTTGACCTTCACTTTTTTAAGTGAATTTTTTCAGGAACAAAACTAAAATTCTGCCAGCAATAAAGTATACAGTTTGTCAATAAAGAAGGAATAGTCTAAAAAAGGAATATTCTTTTTGTTAACAGAAAACTCTGTTTCCAAAACTTTTTGGTTGTCATGTATGACATGTATTTCATTTTACTTCATAATATTTTACTTTATTTTATTTTTTAAAATATTTTTAATATTATAAATTTTTAATGTTTACTTTATAACATTTTATTATAAAGTCATATATATTAATATATGTATTAATGAATTATTTGTACTGAATTACACTTTTTTGTCATTATAAACAAGGAATTACAGTTTCTTGTTTGTTATCAAGAATTATGGAGTTTGTAAATCTAAATAAATATATTTTAAATTTTGTTTTTCATAATAGTCTCAGAACCATTAACTAACTATCAAAAATATATTTAAGTTCTTTTTTCCTTTAGTTGTTAGGTGTATGCTACTTTTAGGTATCTGACAGTTATCTTCTGTCCTAAATTTTGATTTTATTATCTGATTTCAGCAAAATCAACTGAAGAGTAAAGTTCTTACAAGTAATTTTTCACTTTTTTTTTTTTGAGTTAGTAGAAGGAAGAGATCCTGTCAATATTATCACAGACCTTCCCCACTACTTCCCCAAAATACCATAAAAGAGATGTAGGAAAAGAGAAAAAAGAATAAAAGAGAAAAAAAGAAAGGATATAGATGCACACTGCTTCCTAAAGCCCTAAGTTAGAGCTTACCCTTATATGCCAAAGTCAACCACAAGGGACACAAATGGGTAAAGATACAGGTTTCATGACTTCTGCTATTCTTGTGTTTATTTATTAAGATTATTAGAACATTTTAGAATTAGAGAACGTTGTTATCTTAATTTTTTTTGCAATTATATTGACTAGTTTTTATATGGAGTAAAACTATGTTATTTCTTCATAGCTGTAAGACAATGAAGAGGGATTTTGCCTTTGTTTGAAGTATTAACTGTTAGCTGAAAGATGAGACACAAACTTCTAAGAATATGTACAGGCAAACATGGAGAGAGAAGAGAATTTTTGGAAACCTGTTTTGGGAAGCATCATTAGCTGAGATTGTATTTTGCATTAAATGTTTACAAGCAACCCAGAAAGAATGGACAATTTCATTAGAGAAATCCTTGGGTGTTATTCATTTCAAATATCTTATGTATGACAGTGAGTCTTTATGATTATTGTGTTCTTCAACATGTTCAGGGGTTCAAGAACTGTATTGGAAAGTTCACATCCAAGAGCCAAAGAATGATCACGACATTTCCCGGCAGCAAAGGATTCCAGGAGTTCAGTCTGTTTATATCTTCAAAGGGTGATTTGAAGACAACATTGACTCTCCTGCCTTATTTAAGAAATATTTGTCAGGGCATGTCAGAACATTCGTTTCAGACTCAGAACCAACCATAGCAATTCTTGCAACTCTTCTCTCAACATATTCATGTTTTATTTTCCTTCTGAGTGTGCTCTTATTTTGGTGTGATGTTTTATATTGGGGAAGAATTGCTGTGTTTTGTGAAATTGCTATATTCCATGAGAATGTAACTTCCAAAATCGATACATTGTCTTGTGTTAGTCTAAGAATTGGAGTATTTGTTCTGATTAGTTGCTTGCAAACAGGAATTCTGGCGCTTTACTAAGCAGGACTAAAAAACGAGTGTTTGGCCACTTCCTCAAAGGCTACAAGAAGGTTAAAGAACTAGTTTCTCTTCTTCTTTCTGGGATGCTTAGTTGTGAATCTTTCCTATTTAGACCATGCAGTACATTCAGGAAATAAAAGTCTTGGTCATCTGAGTTTTTAGGGACCCCTGCAATCTAAATATTCCTATTTTCTGTACAAGGTGAGTATAACTCTCATAAAGTAATGGTTATGTCACAGCATCTGAAACTACTTGCATTGCTGACTTGACTGATCTGCAAGAAAGTGTCATCATTGTATGTGACGCAGGCAGACCTATGAAAGTCTAAAGAATAGAAGTGTTATTACCTTCTCATATGATAGTTCATAACTGAATTGTATTAGACTTGGAAGAACCAGAGTACTTCTGCCTTCGTATTGCAGTCTGCATTATGGTTTTATGTGAAGATGTGAAGCAGTCACTTATGGCTCTAAACACAGGGCCTTTCAGGTGTGTGGCATTCCTAAAGCTTCCAGATCTTATTTTAAGTTTTGGAAAAATCATACAGCTGTCTCAGTTATCCTAGGATTGTGATGTTTGTCTTCATCACATTGGTCAACTGCTTGAGAGCTGGCTATGACAGTCCTCTAATAGAGGAAGGATAAGTGTAGTAATGTGCTATGTACATGATAAATAGAGTTCACCAAGATGCATAATGACAATATTCCGTGTTCTCTTGGTTTGTTCTTCTATATTATTTGAATTTCAGAAAGGCAAATTAAGTTGATGTGGACCTACACTGCCTTACAATGTGCAAAAATGTTCGAGAATTATACATGCTGCTGACTGTAAAACTGTGTATTTAGGATGAGGGTTTCATATGCACTGAAAGTAGAATATGTGTGTATATATGTGGGAGAAATAATTTATGAAGATTAGTCCTTGCGCAGTAACCTTTGAAATTTGGTTATTTATGCTTTCTTCTTTTAACTGAGCAAATGATACCCTGTATTTTGATAAAATCATTCTGGCCTTTAATTCAAGTATGGATATGGGTAACCAGTGCAGGGTTTGCAGATTAAGTGTGATGTGTGTGGCCTGTGAGGATCCTTACAGTACTGTTCAGGTTTATCATTCGGATTCAGCAGATATCCTCAGTGAACAGTTTATTTTTTTCAGAAATCTCATTCTTCCATAAAGAAACATTTGGTTGGAGAACGTTAAATTCTAATAATACAGGGATTATATTCAATCTGTCTAAGAATTATTGATGTTTACCTTTGGGGAGTTTTTTATTTCTATAATTTTGTTTTCTGTTCTGTGATCTGATGTTCTAATATAATAGTATTTTAAGTTCAGTTAAATAGCTTACTTCTAATGAATTTTTTTTCTTATTACTATATAAAGTGAACTAAAACTGTGTTATGCTACTTAAGAATTATACAAATAGCAAAATGCTGAATGAATTACCTGCACCACAACACTAGTATGAAGTATTCCCAGCACTGGCATGAAGTACTCTGTTCCTCAAACATGCTCATATATTATAAGAAAGACAGATGTACCGAGGTTGTGCAAGAAATATTAACATTTTTAGTGACTGTTTTGCCACTTTCTCCTCATCCAAAAGTGATAGTGTTATATTACAGATCAATAGTGCAGATATGCAGGACAAAAATGTTTATGTGTAATAGTTTGATATCAGTGAACTGTCAAGGCAAATGCTTATGAAAAAAGAGGATTTAGGGCAAAAGCATAGTGTTTTCAGCATCAAAGCAGAAGGATAATGAAATACTGCTTTTGATTTTTATTTAAAAATATTTTATATTATTCAATAAAATTTTCTTTTTGTTTTAGCTCATATACTTTATAAACAAGTAATATGAAGTAATATCACTTCATTTTATTTCAATAGTTCAAGAAAAAAGAAGAAATATGAGTCAGAAATAAAGACTGTCTGCAAAAACATACATAAGGTTGAAGAGCAAATACAAAGAGTGAAGAAAGATCTCTGTGATGCTGAATTGTCTTATGGTAAAAAAAAGGCAAAATATGAGGACTTGGAAAAAAAAATAACAAGTGAAAAAATCCACT
Source organism: Crypturellus tataupa (assembly GCA_034781795.1). Classification (NCBI taxonomy): domain Eukaryota; kingdom Metazoa; phylum Chordata; class Aves; order Tinamiformes; family Tinamidae; genus Crypturellus; species Crypturellus tataupa. Next base: position 1,233,010 of record JAWLRI010000959.1, on the reverse strand, counting down.
GCAAGGTTGTACATTTTTTATTTTAAATAATTTTATAGTGGAAAAATAGGAAATACTGCCATTCATATCAGAAATTTATTAGTACGAACAATCTAGTATCAAGGAAATAATAATGCAAAACTTCTGATTTTTAGCAAGTGTTTTAAAACACTCAAAAAGAATGGATAACTGTAACTTTGAGGAGAAACTGGATTGATTACCGAATGGCCACAAGCAGTGAAAGGCTAAAGATTACAGTTGACAGATACTCTCAGCCATACAAAGTTCTTGTGATTCCTAGATGATTGGAAATGTATGGAAGTAAATAATAATCTAATTCTTTATACAACTAAATGATCAGAACAATCTGGTACAATTTGTTGATACTAAATTGACATTGAAAATAAAACACTACATTAAAATATTTTTTTTTAGAAGTAGGATGTGATTAGTTTTCAAGAATTGTTATTGAAAGTCATCCTAAAGTAGCAGTCTTGGAAAGTCTGTGAAGAATTGCATATGTTTTTGATGTTTTGTTGCTTTGGCTAATTCTTAGTAAATAATCTTGAACATATGCATAGTGCTTTTTAGGATCAGTACTATGTAACGTGTAAGATTCAGCATGCAGAAATACAGCTGAAAAGAATGAAATATGTGGAATTTTCATATCTGCCATAAAGATATAAAAGGTGTTCTGTGTATTTGTCCACAAATATCCTTTCCTCTTTTAATAGTCTGATACTTTAGACAAGCTGTGTTCACTTTCATTGCAATGTTAGTGTTAATCACAGAACCACAGAATCACAGAATTGTTAAGGCTGGGATGGGAACTCTAGGTATCATCTAGTCCATGCGTTTATTTCTAATGCATTACTTCTTTTTTTTTCTTTTTTTTTTTTTTTTTTAGCAATTGGAGGTGACAATTAAAAAAGAAATTCAAGTTCAAAAAGGAATTGTGAGAAAGACTCAGGTAAATATCACAATAACCAGTTTACGTCAAATCGAAATTCTTCTCCATTTATGCAGTATTACTATTTTTGTTGTTTTGTGTTTTTTGGTTTGTTGTTACTTCACAGTTTCTGCAGAGGGTGCATTGAGACCTTAGCCATACTTTATGGCAGTGCAACACTAGCACAACTTTCCTTTCTCCTAGAGTAATCTGTCAAATTAACACAAATGGTCTAGTATTCATTTTGTAGATTGAGAATGTAGTTCTTTTGGTCTGATCTTCATTGATACTTTCTGACTATCCTCATAGAAGTACTGCATTTTTTTTCACCATTTTTCAGCATTGAAGTATCCTTAAAGTTTCAATGCAGCAAAATAAAGAACTTACTGATACAGAAGACCAAGCAGAATCAGTGACTGTTGAACTGGCTTTGACACTGTCTTTGCCCTGGTTCCTGCTGACATGATAAAGGCAAATAAAGGCAAATGCAAGTACTGGATTTGCCGGAGTTACTAGTTCTGCTGGGATTTTTAGTCTACCTGCAAGTCCTGTATGGAGGTGTGATACAGTGATAATGGCAAATCCAACCTTAAATTGTTCTGCATTGACTGAATCAGGTTCCTTGCAAGAAGTAAATAAAAAAAATCCCTTTCTCTTTCATACAATTTAGTACCAGTTGCTTGCTTCTCATCTGAAATTCCTCTAATACTTTAGATCTTGTGTGATCATTAACATAGCACTACATAACCCATCCTGAGACCCTTTTCATAGTTGATAGGTGAATGCAATTGAGATTCATGTCTGTCTTCATATAAGGGAAAAATATTCCCACTACTGTGCCTCCCACTCTCAGCATTGTTATTCATCTTATTTCCTCCCTCCTCATCATCGCTCCTACTCTGTCACTATTCTGATGTTCTGAATCCTTATATTTGTTTCATTCACAGTCTCCATCTTGCTTCTTTTATGATCACCTGTTCTTTGATTTTGAACTTTGCAGTAGCAGAATCAAGTACCTGGGCCTCCCAGGTTTAGAAAGATGAGCCTGGAGAGTGGTCTTGCATTCCCTGTTCATCTCAGGTACTAATAAAAAGTGTTGAACATTCCTCTTCTAAGCACAAGATCTTTGTTACATATATTTGTGGTCTGTGAAGACCCCTTTCGTTTCCAGGGTTTGTATCAGAAAAGGGTGAAGAAAATGTATCTAGGTTCTGACTGATATAGCATGATAGGTTGGATTTGGTGCTTCCTCATTTTTGGGCCTCGGTGCTTGTCATTTGGATCATTCATTGGAGCAAAATTCTCCTTTCTCTTCATTTGAACAAAGATCACTCAGGTAAATTTTAGTGAAAGGATTCTTTTGACCTACATATGGAAAAAGAAAAAATCCCCAAGAGAATGTAAACTTAGTGCTCAGAACTGTGTTTTTTTGCTGTTGCTTTTTTTTTTTTTTCATCATGGTTCATGTGTTATTAAAATATTTTCTTTTTTGAGTTCTGGACTATATCCTGCATGTCTCATTTTTTTTTTCTTTTGTTGTTGTTTTTGTTTGTTTGTTTTGTTTTACTTCTAAAGCTGGAGCTCTGTCACAGTCTTCATACCCATGCTGTCAAGAGAGCTCTGTCCTACTAATAGGACAAAACTTAATCATGATGTCAAGGGCTGTTGAAAGATCTAAGAACTAAGCTATCACTAATGAGTTACTGTCAAAGTGCATAGCAGTTACGTAGTGGACTGTTCTTGCACAATTCCTAAAGACATCCAAGCTTAAAGCACCAGAGAATGAGAAATATTAATGTTTTCCTGCGAATCTTAACCATTTTTTGCTACCAACCATGTTATCATCAGGAACTTTATCCATAACTTCACTAAATACTGTTTCATTACATAGAATTTAAAATTCTATAGCATTTGCTTCATAGAATGCTTCCAATAAGGAGGAATATGTGTGTAGATGTCTTTTCATCAGAAGGGATTTTCACTCTTTAGATAAGTATTTGCTATTTTAGGAAGGAAGTTCTTTTATGGAATTATTTTCTAGTAGTTGCTGATTTAATACATTGTATGCTTCAAAGTAATACATACATACCTTAATATTTTTTGCTATACTTGTTTTTGCCAATTCAGCTGACTTCGGTCTTTCCTGTTCAAAGGCTTCTCTCTCTGGCTTAATGACTAACTTTTATTTCATTTTGAGGATATTTTAAATCTTTTTATGTGTTTCTTAACCTCTGATTTTTGTGCATGTATGTAGAATTAATTTTTGGTCAATTCATCCTGTCTCATTAAGAGTATAAATGTTCTTTCAAAACTGGATTTTTTCATGTTCTGTTTTGCTTCTGGTTTATTTATTGCAAACTAATTCTACCTACACTTTTGAAAAACAGGCTGAGATTAAAGCAATTTATAGTGAGCTGGAGGAGAAAAGAAAAGAGGGATTGAAGAAAAAAGAAGAAGACGTGAAGAGAATAGAAGAGATTGAGAGACCAGTAGCTGATCTAGAAACAAAATTTAGAAGAAATAAAGATACATTTAAAGAAAGCCGTGAGGTAAATTGTTAGATTCTAGAATATTCACGGGTTTATTTGCTGTTTAGTAGTAGGAAACAAAACAAAACAAAGAAACCGAACAAACGTATAGCTCAGAATTCAGGTGTGATGCTATACTATACACCATTGTCCAAATTTTCAATGAAAGATTATATTGTAATATGAAACAAAACATCAGCCTTAGTTTTGAACTTCCTTGCTTTCCTTATTAGAGAAAATCTTTCCTATCTCTTGTGTGATCAGTTTTCATACAAAAGGAAAGAATATGCAGTATTTGCTTATGTTTCCTTTGTACCTCTTTGCTTAGCTATAAGCAAATGCGCGAGAGTGTATTTACAGGCCAGGGACTCTCATTCCTAATTTATGAGCAACAATGATTGCATTTTTTTTTTTCATTGCTCTTGTGAAGGGTCTGCTGTCTGAAATAATAGAAATAGATATTTGTCTTGAAAAAAAAATTCTCAACCTATTTGAATTGTTTTAATTAAATATGCCATTCCCTTCCAGGAGGTCCATTCCTTTTTCCTTTTGCTTCTGGTAGAACCTTTTCTACTGTCGTGATCGGACATGGTTTGGTTGGCCCCTCTGGTCATCTTGGAAGGATGGCCAAGGAGCCATTTTCCTCCAGTTGTCCAATGATGCCCTCGTAGCCTACTCTGTCATATTCTCAGGATATGTGAATGGGGTCAACCTCAGGAAAATGTAACCTTTGTTACCTACTTAACAAAGTAACCTTTGTCCATCCCTCCTCAAAAGTATGACAGAAATGCTAAATAAAAGTGTATGACTGAGAAGCATACCTTCTTTAGGTTTATCTCATCTTTTAGATCTGATGACTTTTGAGGGCTTTCAAAGTGTTGCATATGAAATGATTGCTACAGGAGTGGTAATAGAGGAAGGGGTGTACAGTGACATTGCTATGTAAATCAGTTACTGTGTTTAGAATCACAGTCTGATGATGATGGATGCTTTTGGAAAATACCTGAGCTAACTGAATAGTTCAGTTCACTAGCTGTCCTACAAATATGAGCCTGAAGCAAGGTGGACAATCATTTGCAGACTGTGCAGCAATGCACATAGTTCCATTTCCCCCACCACCTCAACCAAAATACATAGAAACAGTTCTTTCTTTTCTGAAATGACATTGAGATATCCAGATTCTAAACCAAACATAATTTGGTTAGGACCAAACATAATGGCTGTACATTATATTTCAGAAGAAAACTCAGACAAAACCATTCAATAATTTATTTTGCAGAACTGTTTGAAATTTACTCAGAGGGTTTTTTTTTTTAAATTAAAACTATTTCCATACTTTTTCTTCCTTTTTTTTTTTTTTTGAAGCTTCGTTTTTTGAAAAAGGAAATAAATGTTGTAGGAAATAGAACTGAAAATACAGTAATCAATGTGTTTCAAGAAATAATTATTTCTTAACTGTGTGAAAGAGGTGGGCATTTCCAATGGATGTTACTGCCAGAAAAGAAAAAGCAGAATATCTTCATTTTTATTTCAAAATAAGGAGGAAACAAAATTTTTGGTTTTGTACAGAACTAGGGATAGTTTTCCATAAACCATATATTTTCTATATACCATTCTTTTACTTAAATAAAATAAACATTTTTTTGAACAAGTTCAGACCAGTACACAGGTACAAGAATTTTTGCTTTTCCTTCTCACCCATGTGATGTTCTCAGAATCAACCTACAGGCTTATAGTTCAGCTGTCTGAGTAGTAGTAAGTAGCTTGTCACTGGAGATCCTCTTCCATAGGTTTTCTTTGTATTCAATCTGAAGGGTTCTTTTCAGCATCTTTGTGTGGTGATATCTTGCCATTTTTGGAGGAGAGATGGAGGATGTTGAATTGCTTCAGTTCAGATAATGGATTATATGATCGTTTATTTTCAGTGCAGGTTTAATAAGTCAAATTGAATTATTTTTTTAAAAAAATCTTCTAATAGCTAATAGTATTTTCAAAACAACGCATTAATGGCAGTGACTAATGTTGTTAGCCCTTCCCCAACTGAAACTAAATAGAAACAATGTGACAAAGATCACATCATTAGTCTCCGGAAATCTAGGGAGGTGTGTTGTACGCTATATATCATTGGCTGTGCCTGGATATTCACTTCTGATTTAAAAGCTTGAAAGGAAAGTTTGCATAGGCAGATTTGTATGTGAATGATGTATAAAAGGAATTGGGAATTTCAAGGAAGAAGTTTCTCGTTGATTAAAGGTTTAAATTATTCTTTCAGAATAGAAATATTATTACCTATTTTAGTGCTCTTTGTTATATATGAATATAGACCTTGAATAACATAACTATTGTGCAATCTTATAAGAATATATATACAGTTTAAAGTTTTACTTATTACTTTCTTCAATAATAATTTCTATCCTTTAATAGTTGATACAGTTTTAATACAATAGACAAGAACTGTTTTTCTTGATGTGCTGGTTAATAATAGAATGGATTAATGAAGAATATAAAAACGTAATATCACCGTGTTTTATTTTCTTCCTTCTTCCATCTTCTGATTAGCTGTCTCTTCTAATTTCTTATATTATAATGATCATAAATCATAAGCATTTCTTTTATGCTTTTTAGAACTCCCATGGAAGCTATTCAAAATATATATTTTGAATACAAAACTTTTCTTTCTTTTGCCAAGTAATAAATAAAGAAATATGGGGAGAATAAAAGAAGTTAAATTTTGATGTAAAACAATAAATGCTATATGAAGCAGCAAAGATATATCCTATTTTCAAATTTGGGATTTTGTCATTCAAAGTGCAGAGTATATAAACATAGAAAGTAGTATATAGATATAATTAAAGATATTTAAAGGGAAACAAAAATAAGCTTACGAATGGTAATTCTTAAAGGAGTTATTTAACAACTGATATATTTCTACAGAAAACAGAACAATAACTTTTGAATACTAACACATCTGCTTATGCATATATTTTCCAGAAACTGTTGTATTTGGATCAGAGGGCACAAGAGCTAGATAAAGAGCAGAAGGAAACAGAACAAAAACTGGAGCAAAGACGCACTACTCTGCAGCAGCAATTAAATGATATACAGGTGAATACTGTAGTGCTTGTATGGCTTTTTGAAGTATATTTAATTCCAAAGGCTAGGCTGTCTCTGCAGTTGCTTTGGATGTATGTGTATTCCTGCAGTGTAGGTACTGTTTTCTGTCTCTTGCTTGAACTAACCTATCAGGTCCATAGCCTTGAGACAGGGTAAAGTACAAAGCAGAATTGATATTGGGGTCATTGAGAAGTCCTTTGCTTTCTTCATTTGCTGCACTGGCTGAGATTGCTTGAGGGGCTTTTGAAATACAATGGAGAAAATCAATAAAGGAAGAAAAAGACTCTGGTAAAATAGCCAAGTGCCTGCTGATTGCATGTTTGCTCAGCAGATGGCATCATTGTAAATGATGGCTTGTATCTGCTATATGAGTTACTGAATTCTATAATCCACCAAAGGAAATTATTTCAATTTCATAGCTGAGCACTATACTTTATAAAATATGGTTATAAGCATTATAAGAAACAAGCATTTTGTTTTCAGGAGTCTATTCATTTTTATTATCCTTTCATTTTATATTGTATGAACTTAAGTTATTAATAATATCAAAATGTGGCATAGAGACAGAAAAGGGTTTTCACGGACCTCAGAGTAACTGGTAGCCTATATAATAAAGCAGCAAGACCTTCCTGTATAGGAGACTGAGATTCTCTCAGGTTTCTAAATTAGGAAGGGAAGACAGATTTTTATACTCCTTTCTGTTAGCGATTCTTTTCTGCCAAACTGATGGTTTACAAAAAGATCTTAGGACATGTGGAAATGACTGATGAGTCGGCCTACAGGTAGTCAGTACCTACGCTGTTTTTAAGGACATTTGCTTCTTATATATTTTTCTAGAGGCTGCTTCTACTGATAACTGTGTCAATAACTCTATCTGTTGGTTATCTGAGCAAAATTTGAGATAGTGGTGTAGTATTCTGGATAAGTGGAATAAAACATATATTTTTATGAGATTACTAGAGAACTGATCACAGAATCCCAGGATGGTTGAGGTTATAAGGGACCTCTAGAGATCATCTAGTCCAACCCCCCGCCTTCGCCAGCAGGGACACCCAGAGCACAGGGCACAGGGTGGCATCCAGGCGGGTTTGAAGATCTCTGGAGAAGGAGACTCCACAACCTCTCTGGGCAGCCCATTCCAGGGCTCTGTCACCCTCACAGGAAAGTAGTTCATCCTCATACGAAAAAGAAGATGAAACTTGATATGGAACTCCCTTTTTTATTCAATTTATGCCCATTGCCCCTTGTCCTGTCACTGGCCACCACTAAGAGTTTTTCCCCATCTTCTTTATGTCTAGTAACAATACTTGAGTAACTTAGAAGTTATTTTCTTAGAGTGTGATACAGCATCTGGTAGCTCTGCAAGGGAACCAATTGAAGCTTGTACGTTTATAAAAGGGATTATCTTATTTTTATCAGTAATACAGCCTTATTTCCACCTTTTTGCTATTAGATAAGGCATATTAGATAAGATGGGAGTGGACTGACTTGGAAGCAAAGATGCTGTGGCATTGGGAACATGGGATGAAGCTAGGATAAATCAGATAAAAAGCATACGATCACAGGAAAACTAGGCTTCTTATGACTTGTTAAGAATAACTTGTTTAACGTTTGTCCTGTGTGTACCCTATATGGTCTTACAGAGAAAATGGCTATGATTCTACAGGGTTCTTAGTGCAGAAGTAACATGGGGTATCCAACATCCAGATGATCAAGCAATTCATCCAATCTTTCATAATTTCTCTCTTCTTGGACAAGATGAATTGTTTGCTTCTCACCATTGAATTCTAAGTAACTTAGCTTGGCTTGCTGGCACTTAAATGTCTAAAAACAAAATACCTAGTTAAGCACAGGTCAATTCTACTCTGTAATTCATTTGTAGTCTTTTCAGCTAAGAAAACATACATGGGTTCATTAGGTAGTGACCCAATGTCAAGGAACTATTTCAGGCTAGATAAGACATTGGCTGTTACCCACTGCAGCAAGCCAAAAGGATATTCAGTCCTACCAACATTTGGATCATGGAATGTAGAGTATCTGAGCATTTCTGTTTGTTTGCTTAAACGCCTCATTGTAAAGTCTTCTAAAATAAGTATCAGATTTCACCGATTAATAGGTAGTGTTCCATCTCCTTGAAAGCCAGTCTTAGGGTTTTTGATTGTTTGTTGCTTTTATCTGTCTTCTCAGTTATAAACTCCCAAAGCAAATACAAGATGTCAAAGCAAATTATTTTGCATTGGTGGTTTTGTTGTCAAGTAGCTCACATGTGAACTTGCTATTCTTGGAGAAAAATAAAAGTCATGATTTTTTCTGTACATATTTATATAATTAGGGCCTGACGTCTTGGGCATCTCAAATTTCACAATTTCATAAAGTTTAAGACCAGACCAGATCAACTTCTGTAACATCTGTATATCATAAGTTATTTCTCCAGGTTCTCCTGGAACTGAATCTAAAGCTTATAAGAGGTTTTCTCAGAGGTTTGAGACTTTCTGTAGGCAGTTCAGTTGCCTCAGGATTTGCATTAGTTACCATATCTTCATTTCCTTTTAATGATTTTATGTTCTTGCTTGCAACTTGAATTTTCTACCTAATCCCACACAGAAACTTCACAAAATTCAGATAAAGGCCTGAGAAGTGTCATGTATTTGGGGCACCTTGCACACTGTAATGTTTTTTGTTGTTCATATTTGTTACAAAAATACCGATTCTTCAATTTTTGAGCCACGTTTAGCCTTTCAGAAGGCTTTTTCTTCCTAAGTAAAGAAAAAAATAGACTATACATCAGGTTACTGCTTGAGTCATTATGCAGTATTTACAGAAGAATTTTAATCTTTATTTAAATACTCTGGCACATTCTTTGTCTAATGATATTTGGGGTTTTGAAATTTAGTATTTTTATGTGTGTATATACTTATATGTATGTTGTGTGTGTGTGTATGTGTGTGTGTAAGGGGAATCAAAAAGTATTGTCCTCCTTCTCAATTAACCCACTTACACAGCTCCTTACAGCCTATTAGTATAGATTACAAGATTTAATTTTTCTTGCATGCAACAAGACCACTTTAAAAGTATTAGTCAGAATTAGACTCCCACTTGTGTATTACTGTTCTGCTGCCACAATGTTTTATGTTTATCCCTTTTGTTTTGGAGAAGCTGCATTTTTTTTTACCAAATACTGTTCCTATTGAAAGTAATGTTTGCTTCTATAATGAATTTTTACATTTTATTGACCCTGTAGCTGTCAGCCACTTTTTGGAATGGAATCGAACTTTGAATCTAAAAAGAAAGTCAGTCAGTTCCCTGCAGAACAGGGACTTCAGTGAAAATATATATATATTTAAAGTTTTTCATCAGACTTCAGTTTTCAACTGAGGCAGATGCCTCAGCATCTCTTTGAAAAGGAGTGTAGTTGTAGATAAGAAAAGTTTTAAAGATGAATTCAGAAGTCTTATACTCTGTGCTTTAGTCATTCACTGTCTATAGTGCAGGACAACTGTTCTTCACACCTGAGAGGAAAATTTAGTTGCCCAATTGTCAACTAAATGAATAATAGCAGTTTTTCGGAGGTAATGAGTAAGCCACATGCTGCTTTGAGCCAATGACAACTAGAAATACTGACTGTTCCAAAAGTCAAGATTTTCAAGTGTCTGCCTTGAAACAGTATTAAATCGTGTACTTTGATGGTATAGTAATAAAAGATGTCAGTTAAATCTCTGACTCTATACTGAAACTAATTGGCAGGACCAATAAGAAAATAAGAAAATTGTTATCTTTCACTGTCACTAATAATGTCTTTACAGTGCAAACTGCTTTTTGAACACTTTTTTTATGTGAGAGCAAAAATAAAAGAGGATATGTGTTTTATGAAGAAGAGATACTAACATACATAGGCAAACACAATGACAAAAAATGCAACTGTCATAATAAAATTTTTATTCATATATAGTAGAAGGTCTGTGCAAGAAGTTGGCGAATTTTAACTGGAATGTTTGAAATTATACTCTTAAGGAAATACAATTATTCCAGTTGCACTAAGTGCTTCAGCTGCCCCTCTGAAAGCAGTTCTGCTTCTTTGTGGATACATTGCATGCACTGTTGCCCACAATCATGTACTTAAAATACAGTATCTGGAAATCTAACCCTCCCTACGTGCCATATATTTTTTAATTTCCAGGAAAAATACTCATCTGTTTCCAGTCAAATTGCTGAAAACTCTCACACTACTGAAAATGTTAAAAACAAACTTGGTGAATTAAATTCATTATGGAACATGAAGGAAATGCAGATGGAAAATACAGAAAAATCTATAACTGATTTGGGGTAAGAGCTACCTCTTATATGAATTTTTAAGGGTAGTTATATTATTACTTTTACAGCATTATTTCTAGGAAATATAACAGATTTTTCCTCAGTGATTTGAAGGTATTTTTGTTTGATGATTGCTTACAGTTTTAATGCGTTTGTAGAAGTCATTCATGATAAATTGTCTGCCTAGCAAATGGAATTCCAGGCATCAGAATTACTTCTGGAAAGCTAATAATATTCATGGTCAGTTGCATTCTTAATTGATGGAGGATTCCTCACATTCCGTGTTTTCTCTGGTTTAAGAAATTTGGACCACTTCCTACTGTGACTGATGAGTCCTGCATTTAGTCTCAAAGGGCTCTAGCCAACTGAAAATGCAGGCTGCCTTCTGGACCACACAAGCCTTGGAGGGCCACATAGGCTGATTGCACAGCAGGCTTAGTCTGCAAGGATAAAGGTGACCCTGCTGTGCAGTGTCAAAGGGAAAGCAGCTGGTAGTGTTGAATCATACAGGACAGGTAAAGTGTGAAAGGAAGAACCAGGCGTGATTGTATTACATTTCCCTGTTTGTAATCTCATGCACTTACATATTGCTAGTGTTGCAAGACCATTCCATTAGGTTCTTGATTGAAAAAAAAAAAAAAGCAAGTCTCTATGTAAATTTTTAAGCCAGCTATATGTGAGTGGATGTTCTTTTTTTCAGCTCTTTATTCAAACACAATGATTCAGAGGGACCGAATGTGCAGCTGAGCTTATTGACCTTCTTGAGTGGAAGGCATCTTTTCATAACTCAAAACCGCTTTGAAGTCAAGCTTTTCATACCAGTGAAATGCTATATTGAGACTAGCAGAAGGTGTCATATCTTTTTTTATTCTTTCTAAAAGAGTTTCATTATATAAAAATAGACTATATTATCTATTATTAAATTAAATATTAAAATGATAAATGCTTTAAAATACTGTAGCAGAATATCTCAATTAAATAATTGAAATATATTTCTTTCAAAGGAAAAAATCAAATGAGGTGATGTCTAAGCAGCAAAATGTTCAGATGGCATTTAATGATCTCCGAGATGAGCTAGCAGAATATGAAAAGAGATTAACTCAGGAAGGAAAAACATATGGAAAGTTATTACAGACTAGAAAGAAAAACTTGGAAGATTTGGAAGTGAGTGTTACTAGACTTGTGTTATTTTACAGAAGTAAAGTATTTGGTTCCTTCTGGCTCTTTTTAGATGTGCAGTTTTATCTAAAGCTTAAAATGAATAGTATATTCTTGTCAGTATATAAAAGAATATTGTTTATGAAATAAATCATTGTTTTTCTGTGGTAGGATTTTATATTTCTGAGAATAAATAAGTGATTTTAGGAAAAATTATAAAATTGTACATTTGATTTTGCACTTTAAATTTTCTATTAATATTTAAGCATACTTTATCTTCTGTTTTCTTTAACTTTGATTTGTGTATACCTCTGGAAAGAAGCAAATCTCTCCTCTTAACTTGAAAAACTTATTCTCAGTAATCATGCTTCTCATTAATTATTCAGTATAAAATCTCACAGCAACGCTAAGTCTGCAATTTTTCATCACTTCCTTACAAGAACAGTGTTCAGTGCATATAGTATTAAGAGCAGGGCAGGCAAACTTTGTTTTTTTAGATAAAGTTGTTTCTGAACTGTCAAGAGCTACTCAGTAATATGACCCGCATCTGGATCTCAGATGCTACAGTTGATACCAGGCAGATGGGAGCCAGAGCCTATGTGGGTGTAACTGAGCTATCAGAGTCTTTTGAAATAGAAGTATGAAATATGCTGTAGCTAGTACAAAATATTCAGAGAAATCAGATACAGTAAAATTCTCTGGCTTCTTTTCTGCAATATTCCCATATTTTTTCCCCCTAAAAGTAGAAAAATACTTAATTCTTCATATTTATATTTTCTTTGTTTTTATGACCACATTAAAATATTTGCCATTCCTTTGACTGGCGATTTATCCTTAGGTTAGTACTTTTGCATTTGCAAGTGTGTTGAAAACAATATAAATATTAAATTTCGGTCCTGTAGTTTTTACTCTTATGGTCATTATATACTTTCCTCAAATAACTTTAAAATAGCTGAAAAAAAAACTAGTTACTTAATTGTCTTTAATATTCATTTTCAGTTTCCATTTCTTACAAACACTTTTGAAAACTGAGAATATACTCATGAAATTTATGTAAACTTATCAATATTCTTGCCTCTCATTGAATTGTTTTCAATTGTGCAAAAAGATGGAAAATTAATATACAATGATATACTGAAATCTCCTTTCATATTAGTGATGTAGAAAACATTTACACTGATTTTTATTTTGTCTCCATGCTACATGGCTGAGGATGAGATTTATTAGGCTATTTTGTTTGCTTTCACAAAATCTATATTGACTAGGGTATAAAAAAAAAAAGAAATAATAATAAAACACTTTTTAAGCGGCAATTTCTATTTTATTTTTTTTTAACACAGATACCAAAATGCCATATTTACTATTGTTAAATTAATTCTGAGGTCAAAAATACTTTCTGGTGTATGGACTCACTCCATATTGCAGAATTACAGTGTCGAACCTTTCTTAGCTCCTTCTCCAGAACTTCAAGACTTTTTAATAGATCCCTGCTTCATCTAGTATCTACTTCCATCTATTTATTGACTTCTGGGTAACTATTTCTTTATTGAATTAATGTTAGTACAATTTTTTGGTTACACACTAGAAAGAGGAACCAAGAGTGGAACACATTTCTGGTCTGTATGATACCATCTCTTCTTCTACAACTGCAGCTGAAATGGAGGTACAGCCTATCACCCTTTGAATATTTACCATGTTATTACCCAGTTATTTTAAATTCTTTGTTCAATATCTTTGTGGAAAAGGCAGATATAAGCATTTATTCACAGCAACCAGAAAAATCACACTAATCCATTTGTAAATGTGTAAAAAAAAAAAAAAATATATATATATATATCTGATGTACTTCTGTTAAATAAAAAATGCCTCTTTCTCTTCCTCGAAGAATCCATTCCATTTACTGTCCTTTTCTGACAGAAAAATATTGACAGTAATCTCTCTGTTTCTGTCTTTGTCCATGTCCTATACATGATTAACCTTTCAGAGAGCTCTTTGTGTGAAAGTGTCTCTATTAGAAATCACCTAATTTTGCCTTTGATTTTCATAAGTATAATTTTTCCTTTCAGGTTCTACAGAGAATTTAATTTTTCTCTCCAAATTAATTTTCTTTTCCTCTCTGACTGCCAATTCCTTGTAACCCAGATTAGTATTGCTTCATGTTCCCAGGGAAGCAAATTTCTATTTTTTATTCACAGGGTCATCTACTATTTTTATCTGGAAACTAGAAATTCTTTACCTCTGTAAGGAGTGAAATTCTTCTCTTCCATGTATTACAGTAGATTTCCTCTTCTTCTTCACTGCAATTTCTGCAATAGCATCTTTATAAAGCCAGTTAAATAGGATAAAAGTGTGTGGTATATTACTGATTTTTGACTGGCAGCAAGCACGTGGTCATTGATCACTATGAACTGTCAGTGTTGTGAGTGATTATCTCCCCCCAGATTCAAGACTTGCTTTTTCTGTTTTTAACGAGTTCATTTTTTGGAATGTGAACTATAGTGGTTCTAGTAGTGTTTCACTGTATTCTCTTCTCTGTAAACTTTTGGCTATAGAATATTATCATACATTTCCCTTCTTTGCACATACTTAAAGAAATGCGTAAAAATAGGTTCCTTTTGTAGGTCTTCATTTATCAGAGGATATGGAGTGGGAATAGACAGTAACGTTCTTCAGGACAGCTTAGAAGTATTGCAAAAGAGTAAACATTGTAAGGAATATTGGGAAATGTAATGAAAGATATAAGAGATTTTCTGAAAATACTGGAGAGTGGTGAAAAATAAAAAAGGCTTTTTAGCTGTTATACTGTTACCTTGCAGAATTCATTGTAACTCGATACTGGTAATTGGGAAGATTCTTAAAATGCAACATGATTAGGAGTCTTGCTGAGTATATACATACCTGTATGATTGCATAAAAATAGATAGCTAGGAAGTTAAGAGCTTATTTGTGTTAGATACTGAATAAGTTGTGAATTCACCTACAATAAATGCAAGTATATGCAGATGAATTTCTGTACTGTCCCAGGTCCCCCTCTGTCTGCCCTGGTTCACGACAGGTCTGTTTATTTTTAATTTGTTTATATTTCATTTGGAAGTGCAGCTCAACTTTACAATTCTAAGACTACATCAATTGACTGTTAAGTCACTGCCCTTGCTATTATAATGACCTTTTTTAAATTTTCTTTTAAGCCCAATAACTTTGAAGTGATTTGTTTTGTTCTGGCTTATGACAAAACATGATTTTTCGTTGAAGACACTCAACAGTGTGTTTGAGAAATACATATGTTCGGGATCCAAACTAAGTGATGTTCGACTCCTAATTCAGCTGACAATGATTTTTTTTTAATACTAGTGGTTGACACCTCGCAAATTTGTGATAATGAAGAGTGACATTTACTGAACTGTGACACCTATTTTTTTGTAACACCTTCCATACATTATGACACATAAGTGATTCTTTGCTATTTTATCTACTTGCTTAGACGTAGACCAACTCTAATAAAGAGAGACCTGCCCAGGATTGAGAACTGTGCTCACTTTGGTGAAAGATGAGGGAATAATGCTTAAAAATACAAGTGAGGTCACTTCATCTAAAATATATGATGAATGAATGAATCAGTGTAGTCTTCTTTTTACCTTAGTCTTTATGGTGGCGATAGTTACTCTTTACACCACCACTGCAATTCCTGACTATAGAAGGTAATGAGAAGCGGGGAGACAAGGTTTGCAAGTGCTAACATAAGCAAAATATGACATAAGCACATCTCTATTTGAGCTTATAGAAAATTGGCAAGTGCAATATAACTGACACTGAAAATAATCTCATGCAGCATTTCCTAATGTATGCAGCATGAATATCTTTGATAAGGAAGACATATGCATCTGATTTTACTGGTGCAGTAGCATATAGGCATTACGACAAGTATGATAGGTTTTATAACACTAATGTAGAAGAGAGAAACTGAGGAGAAAGAAGGAGACTTAAGGAACTTTAGTGTTTAGCAGATGACTTTAAATCAGCAGTGAGTCTGAGAATGTCTTCATTGTTCAGATATAAGACATAAAAGTTCCATTGCTGATTTGGATTAAATATTTTTCTAGTTCTTTAATATCTTTTCATTTCATGATGGCTAGTGTGAGTGCTTCGGGAAAAGTGTGAGAAGAAAATTCTTATATGTTGTTCTGGTTTTCATAAATCACTGATCTAGAAATTTGCTGGGACGAGCAGAAGCTGTGAATTGGCAGTTTTCAAGGACTTTCCCCTTGAGGTTGCTTAAGAAATTGGGAAGAAAATTCACAAAAGTCAGGGAAGAAGAGAAGCCACAGAATGTTTGAGAAAGAAAGAACTACATGGTGAGCAGACCAAAAAAATGCACCATCATCACAGAAAACTGCTATGATGCTTTAATGCAATGTGGAAATACTTTGTGGTAGATTAGGAGGCTGTGTCACCCAATGTGGAACATTCATCTTTGACCAGTTTTTACAGGTTCTGATTGTGTGGGCCTGAACCCGAGTTAAACAGATAGGATAGGAGATACATGTGAAAGAGAGAGATTGATATATAGTGGAGTAACATAAGACTATACCTTTTTAAAATGAGAGATGAGTGACTGAAAAAACAGTCTTTATAGTGGGAAAATCAAAAATAGCAAGCTTCTAATTTATGGGGTATAGAGGAGATTACCATAGGAGAGAAGTTCAAGATATTCTGATTTAGGATTCCTAGAAATTCCTGTCAGACATTACATTGAATGACAGCTACTGTCTTGGTAGTTGAACAAACTAAAATATTTTTTTCAAGTATCGTGAAGTATAAAACTAAAAGGAGATACTCCTAAACAGGCTGTGAATATGCATGATAACATTTCACACCTATCCATAATTAACCCAAATCAGCACAACATACATACTATTGTTTAGTGTGTGAGAAGTGCTGTTAGACACTAGGTGAGTTAGAGCAAGATTTTGACTCTGAAAATTGAAATCTATTTGGTAGTCCCTTCTACTTGTGGAGAAATGTAGGTGACAAGATATAGAGCAGAAGCACAAAGCTAGCAGTGCAGCTTGGAAGTGAAAAATAGCCATGATCTTCATTAGCTCATTTTTAAGATGGGATGGAATGAACTATTAAACCTTATGCAGTAAAGAATGATGCAGGAATAAATGAGAACACTAGTGAGATTGATCTTAGATCTCTGAAAATCTAACATAATGTCCTTTTAGTGCTGACTTATAGATTTTGTGAGGATAAGTGAAAGCCAGTAAGTTCCCAAAAGCTCAAATGACTTGACAGGAGAAGAGTGGACAGTGATATGTCCATTGGAACAAGAGAATCCTCTCTTCTGGAGACTAGAAGGGACTTCTAAGTCTATAAGGGAAATTAATAGTCTCTTACCAAGTCTCATAAACTGACCAGGAACTAAGAGAGAAAGCTATTGAGGAAAGTAGAGACCTTGGTTGTCCATGTTATGAATGGAAATGAAGTTGAAGAATGGTCCTAGTATTGGACAATTTTCAGAAGAAACAAGAGGCCTGAACATAGATCTTGTCAGAGAAAAGATATTTCTGAGGAGAGTCCTGCAGTGTACTGAGGAACAGGAGCAATTTATTCATGATCAGGACTGAATGGGATAAGAAGCTGAAAAAAATCTGCTGGATTCTTGCCTCCCTACTATGGAAAACTCATGATTTGGCTAGCGAGGTGAGTTACTGTTATTGCAGATCTCCTAGATTTTGTCTTATTGCGTGAGAAAGTGTTGCTAAGTGATAAGACCGACACATAAGGTCATAATCATGTATCAAATATGATATTAGACAGCCAAATATAAGATTTGACTTATATTGACATATTGACATGCATTCTACTGAATGTGGCAAAAATTACTTGTATTGTTCTTGATTGGACTTACAATTGATAGCGTATTTGATTGCCGTGTTATCTGTAATTACTGGCATAGCATCTCATGTCCTACAGACATAGTGCAATCACTGGCTTTTGCCATTGGATTCAGTGATGATATGTGTGGCAGTAAACACATAGGTAAGAATTCTTTGACATAACAATTTGTAATGAATATTGAATCATGTTCAGAGCAATCACATTGTACCTTGTTCTCTTAACCTCAGCATGAGCCTGCTTGGTCTTATTTTCTGCTACTAGTATGATTATTGTACTTTAAATAAAATAGCTATAAGAATGATTGTGGCTTTTGAGTATTAAGCAAGACATTTTGAATGACCAAAACCAAAATCCTTTTGAAATATAAAAGTGTAACCTCATTAGTATTTGCTATTGGCCGTATGATTGCACTTAGCTTTCTTTTTGCTTTGCAATGGTAGTAATAATCATAACTTCCCAATAGTTAATGTTATTCCTTGTACTAGTTAATGTTAATATTTTGCTAAAAAAATCATCAATAGCCATTAATGTTTCTAGATTTTCTGTTACTTCATTTAACTGTTGCATGATCCTGTATTATGATCATGATCCTGATTATGATATCTTTACTATTTATTCTTCACTATTTACTTAAATTTGTGGCACTGCAGCAATGTCTTACATATAAAATTAAATGGGATTTTCTCAACAAAAGGTCCTAATGAACAATAGTTGCTTAGGTTATTCTTTTAACAGAATGACAAAAATAGCTGCTTATCACAAATCAGAAAGTTTAAGAATGTGAGAGTGTTTATTTTAATTTTGACTTTAAAGTTCATAGACATTAAAATAAGTTTTGAATCAGTTATTCTTGAACAAAAAATATTCTGAAACTTTCTTGATCTTGGTTGATTTGACCATAACCTGAATGTTTCTCATTTTTAAATGCTTTCATTTTAAATCATTTTGTTCCTATGAGCACTTGGTCTTTTACAGAAAGCATTTTCTCTCTGTTGAATGATCTATCAGCAAATCCGTGTCTGATTCTTACAGGTAGTTATATTTTGATATGTTGTGGTGTTGATACGTTGTATTGTCATCTATTGAGAGTATTGCTAATGAAATTATCTACAAAATGGTGTAGCTCAGAAGTGCTAATTACAGAAATACAGTAATACACTCCTGAAGGTTGAATTAGGAAATAGGGCAAAACAAAGTTACATCCAAGGAGCTGTTTATCATGATGATATTAGATAAAGTTCACTGGCTGTCTTTTATCATTTACTATTCATCTATTTAGGCCATCTCTTCTTCTAGGAATTGTTTTTGGTCTTGCTGCATGAATAATTTCAGAGACGTTTCCATCTTTTATTTTCAAAAAATACTACTAAGCAATAGTTACTAAATTAAGAGTTTTATTACAAGATATCCATATAAACACATGACTTACATTTAAAGATATATGACAAAAGAGGATTTGTTTAAGCTACAGAGAGTCACTGCTCCCTTTAGGCTATTTTGTATGTGTGTGGGGTAAGGGTAACAAATAGACTGGCTATAAAATTGCCTTTAATTAGTTGGCTCAATGGCTTCCAACGGTGTGCTACACTGGTATGTGGGACTCCCATGTTACAAGATAGACTTTTGAATCTTACTCCATGCTCCTGGGTAGACTTAGCATATTACTTACATGCTGTCCTGTGGGAAGGGCTAGCAGTATTACCCAAATAACCATCCCACTGATTTTATTGGCTCATAGGGAAGTCATATACCTTCCCTTCTGAGGAATATGTGTAGTTAGAGGTTGGGTGCCATTTCAGTAATAACAATTTGAATGAGAATCAAAGAGATTTAAGAGAGGAAGGTTAATAGAATTTTTAAATGATATTTTTCTCTTTCTTCGAATAAAAAAAAAGGCCATATGCATAATAACTGAAAAAATAACCCTCACTGTATGTTAAAAGAGCATCAGTTAGTATTGCAATATTCTGAAAAGTGTGTGTTGTATACATATAATTATAATTATATAATTATATATTTAAAAATTATATATATGATTATATATTATATAATTATAATTATAATTTTGCACATATAAAACACACATATATTTCGTATATATAATGTATATAACGTATATAATGTATATACGTATCTGTTGTATATACATGTACATAAACATGAAGGCTGTTTCTAAGAATGCAAAAAGACTCTTAGTTGAAGTTCTTCACGTGTAATCATGTTTTCATATGATCTAAAATCCACCACAAGACTGAAAAATACCTATTGAAAAATTAAATTCTGAAAATATAACTACATCTAATATTATGGGAATATGTGTATTGAATCCAATGAAAAATTTCAGAATTGTAAACAACTCAAAATTGTATCCCTGACCCAAAGGACATTGCATTTTATTACAATGCAGTTTGCAGTCCTGATATTCTGTTCATATCTTTTCTTATCATAGAATCATAGAATGCTTAAGGTTGGAAGGCACCTCTAGAGGTCATCTAGTCCAACCCCGCTGCACATGCAGGGTCACCTAGAGCATGTGGCACAAGACCGCATCCAAGCGCGTCTTGAAGATCTCCAGAGAAGGAGACTCAACAGCCTCTCTGGGCAGCCTGTTCCAGGGCTCTGTCACCCTCAAAGGAAATAATTCCTTCATCACATGGAGATGGAACTTCCTGTGTTTTAGCCTGTACCCATTAACTCTTGTCCTGTCACTGGCCACCACCAAGAGGAGTTTGGTCCCATCCTCCCTACATTCTTCCCTTAGGCACTTATACATATTGATCAGATCTCCTCTCAGTCTTCTCCAGGCTAAACAGGTCCAATTTGCCTAGTCTTTCCTCGTAAGATAGATGCTTCAGTCCCTTAACCATGGCTCTACGCTGGACCCTCGCTAGAAGCTCCACATCCCTCTTGTCCTGGGGAGCCCAGAACTGCACCCAGTACTCCAGGTGCGGCCTCACCAGAGCTGAGCAGAGGGGCAGGATCCCCTCCCTCCACCTGCTGGCAACGCTCCTCCTCATGCAGCCAGGAGCCCATTGGCCTTCTTGGCCACTAGGGCACATTGCTGCCTCAGGGTTAACCTGTTGTCAACCAGGACTCCCAGATCCCTCTCCGCAGAGCTGCTTTCCAGCAGGTCAACCACTAATCTGTGCTGGTGCCTGGGGTTATTCCTGCCCAGATGCAGGACCCTGCACTTGTCCTTGTTGAACCTCAGGAGGTTCCTCTCTGCCCACCTCTCCATCCTGTCCAGGTCCCTCTGAATAGCAGCACAGCCCTCGGGAGTGTCGGCCACTCCTCCCTGTTTAGTGTCACCTGTAAATTTGCTGTGGGTGCACTCTGTGCCCTCGTCCAAGTCACTGGTGGACAACTAGAATAGCACTGGGCCCAGTACTGACCCCTGTGGGACAACACTGGCCACAGGTCTCCAACTAGACTTGGCCCCATTTATCACCACTCTCTGAGCTCTGCCATCCAGACAGTCCTCAATCCACCTCAAAAAGAAAGTGGTCGCAGGTGGCCCAAGCGTGTAAAACTACAGCAACACTTAGTTTTCACTTCAACTATGCCATGAATACTTTATGTAGACCTATTTCAGCATCAATATTGCATGATTTATCTCTAAGAACAGTATTAATAGAAATTCATAGCTCAAGGACATGATTGACCACCAGACACCTGATTTTGGGTCAGCTCTTTCCCAAGCCATATAAAATCTTTGTAACTAGAAGTGACATGCTAGCACACCTGTTACACTTCATTTCAAATGTAAATGTATAATATGAATCTTAGCATAAGCCTTACAGGAAGCTCTCAGCCAAATGTATAGGAAAATGCAAATTCTCTCTCTCATCTCCCAGATGCTCCTTAATTCCTCTGCTGGGAACAATACTTGGTCATCAAACCATAATGTTCAGCTATTGAGTTGGAAATAGTCTTGGGACAAAGTGTTATCTAAAGCTTACACAAACCAGTTTTTCCAGGTCTGTGTACAATGAGTGTGGTTTAAGAGAGTGGAAAGTTACTAGAAGCAGCACAAAGTCAGGTGTCAGTAGATAATCAAAAGGAGGGATCACAGAAACAACTGGGAAGGTTTAGTCAGGAGGATGGGAGAGACAAGCTTGAATTCAGAGTGGAGAGTCTCTGAACACAGGGAGTACAAAACCTGAGTTGTAAAGGCAAATTTGAGGTTGCCCTTCACCCTGACTCAGAGATATCTGTGGTGAAGAAACAGAGGCAGGGAAGTAAATGCAGGCAGCATTTATTAGCTGTGTTAAAACTTACTGTTTTTCATAAGTGAGCCTTATATCTTGGTTTTAAGTGTAGTGCATGTGTACACAATCCTATACCTATATTGTGTGTTTTTGTGTACCTGCTCATGCCTGTCTGCCATCAACGAGTAAAATGGTGAATTGGAAGGTTTTGCTTTCTTTGACAATGTCTTGAAAGGAGATGGCCAAAGCATGAGAGAGCCTGAAGGTCCAGTACTGAGTCTTGTGGATAGGTAGACAGACCACTGTCTCTCAGGCACCATGTGCCACAACAGTATAGATAGGAATTCATGGAGAGGTTACCCACTTTTGATTTGGACAATATCAGTCTTTTTAACTTCTCATTTATGTCAGATAGCTGGATTATCCACTTCTTCTCTTTACCCTTGCACCATTATTGCAACTCCCAGAGCATGCACAGTCAGAAATCTGAGGCAGGGCCTGGTGTCTTCCACAAATCCAGAAGATGAGAGAAGCAAAGAAGATGAGAGTGCAGCAAAGGGTCTCACAAGCATCCAGAGAGAGTGTTTGACGAAATCTGCTATCCTGAAGGAAAGCCCCTTCCACTGCCTTCTGCTCCAGGGAAGCCCCAGGGAAGGAGCGCTATCCCCTCTCCTTGAGGCGAAGCTCTCCCCCTTGGGCACCTTACCTTTACCTTCTCTGACCTTCCGCCAGCCCAGCAGGCCTGCATCACTGCCACTGTGCACAGTGCTCCGTCGAGCTGCCAGCAACTTTTTGCAGGGTTAAAGCCATGAGAATTTACTTCCTGCACCTGGAATGAATCATGCTGTGGAGGTGGGGAATGAGGCAAATCCCATTGCTTAGCTGGTAGCCAGTGCTCCACTGAGGGCATTAGCTGGATTTCTGTTGGCTGTGAATCATGACTATCTCGGGCATGGATGTCTGCACTGTAAACACTGATGTTCAGTGAGGTGAATCCCTCTCTTTGGGAGGTATTTTCTGATCTTTGCAGAAAGAAGGCTGGGGAAGTACAAGATATTATTTATGGTGACATATATCGAGCAAAAAGTATGGTGTAATAACGGAGTTGCTAAACTGGGAGACAAGACTCGGAAGACTTCGGAGCTCCCAACTGTATCAAATTCCTTGTGCAGAAGGGGATACTAACTCCCTTCATCCTTGATGTCTCATATCAGTGGGACTGTAAATGCTTTGAGGCAAGGTTACTGTGTGCATATGCAACAGCAAGGGCAGCTAAGCTCTAGTCTCACTCTGGCTGTTAGGGCTACTGTAATATGAATTACAAATATAGAGATGTTGCAGTCAGATAAATTTTCACCAACCTTCCTCATTCTCAATAGCTTCTTGCCCCCAGCAGTGCCTTTTGTCGGGGTGCCATCATATCACCTTTGCCTTTGTATTTCATACCATGGATCACTGTTGTCTTTTTTAAAGGACATCCTACTCTATGGCTAGTTCAAAGGGTTAACGTGTGGAGAGAGCTTACTGTGAGAAAAGAGCCAGAATCCATCAGTGATTTGTCACTTTTAATCTTAACTCGTGCTGTATTTTGTTGCATCCCTTCCTTCTTGGCTCCTTTCCATCATGGATTTTAAGGATAAAGTTCAGAATAATAACACAAAGAAATATGATTGCTTTGAATCTCTCCCTTCCGCTGAGACTTTCCAAGCAAAGGAAGATGGAAGGTCAATAAAAAATGGCATTTCTTTTCCTGCCAAACCCCACAAGCTCTGAGAAGCTGCACGCTGGACAGTGCTATGGAAAGAGACAAGGTAGTGACCTTACGCAGGCTCAAGCAGTTTCTGCACTGCTGCTCTGCTGCCTTGCGCTGGAACAAGCAACATCCTTGCATGAGGGGATATCTCGCACCGGAATGGCCTGCAAATGGAGGAGCAGAAAATGCAGGTGATGGATGGATGCGCCTGCGGGTGCTTCCAGCATCCAGGGGCCTCCGTCGCTGCCGCTCAGCTGGAAGGAAGCCGCCTCCGCTGTCACGCCGGCGCGACGCCGTCCCCGGGCACGGCTGGTGGGGCGGCATGTGGCACGGGGCGAGCAGCCGCGTAGGCGGGAACGGCAGGCGGAGGGGAGGGAAACCGAAAGAAATTCATGGATGGGAAGCAGGGAAGGGTATGGCTTTGTTTTTATTTTTAACAACATGCAGCTGTGAATTTTTACGCAGAATTATTTTCGGTCTTGGGCCAGGCTGTTTCATGCTTCGTCAGTGTCTGAGTTTCCCCTTCAGCTATCTGTATCCAAGTGATATTATTTGCAATTACTTCAAGAAACCAGAAGCTTAAAGGGAGTGTCCTTGGTGAATCGCTGTAATTCCTGTGCTGCGGCTGCCCCAAAGCTACTACAGCTCTGCTATCTCTGGCTGCCTGCCAGGAGGAAGGATTCCTCGCAGAATTAATTGCTTTTCCCACCTTCCACCTCATAGGTATTCCAGGGAGCAGTGCACAACGGGCATAGCACCTGGCACAAAAATAGCTACATGGCTTCTCATGTGCCTTGCAGAAAGGCAGCACGAGCAGTAAGTCTCTGATTTTCAGAAAACTGATAAAGGGGAAATAAGTTCCATGTTAGGCTCGTTCTTGATTGTGAAAGGGAGGAAGAGCGGGGGCTGCTGTTAGAGAATATCAGTCAGGTGACAGGCAGAAGCTGTTGGCTCTTCATGTTGCAGTGCTCTGCTGGGTGATGGGAGTGTGTGCAAGAGATGAGAGTGTGTGCAGGCTCAGGGCTTTTGGCTTTATTTTATTTAAATGTTATTTATATAGAGCTACCTTGGCTGTATATACATTATATGGTGCGTATGGGCATAGATCCAAAATTGCTCTTTGTCTACACTACATGGCCATGTTTGGTGCAGTCTTTGAGCTAGTTTTAGGAGGTACTGGCTAGGCTTACACTGCCTTTGGCACAGGACCCTTGCAGCATGCGGTGCGAGAAGGTTATTACTCCCTGCCTGCTCTACTCCCTGGTCTACATGTGCTCCTGTGGCACTGCCAATGACCAGAGCAGCTAAGGAGGAGTGCTGGGCCACAAGGCAACAGGGATTTGAGGGCAACTGTAGCATGTCCTGCCCATGCAACACCAGGGATGTGCTCTAAAGAACTTTTTCGGGTGATCATAGTGGTACTGGGACGAGAGACACAGGGAGTCCCAGTCCCAGCCCTGCGCTGAAAGCTACTGTCGGGATTTGGCGGCTCTATAAGGTCTATTTGTAAAAAAACAGTCTATAATACTCAAGGGCATCACGACCGCCCTGTTCCTCACTGTACCCTCAAGGCAGGGCCCTGTGCCAACCTGCTGCCCTGTGTGGGCTGCACCCATATTGCTGTGCTGGGTCCTGTGGAGCAGCCCATCCTTCCTCCCTTTTTTCCCAAGGGAGGAAGGAAGTAGGATTTGGAGAAAGTTCCCTCCCTCACCTATCAATTAGCTTAGAGGGGGTTGCAATCTAGACTTAGAGGGGGGTTACCTAATAGACGTCTATTTTGTAACTTTTTTCTTTATGGGAAGCATGTTGAGACATTATATATTTGCAGCATTTTCACTAGATGTATTCAACAGGCCTTAAGTGGTAGGTAGACAAAGGGGAAGAAAATATAAATAGGGAAGGATAGAAGAGAGAAAAAAAATCATTTTCTTCTTCTCATTCTTTTAACACCAAAGTGCCACAGACCCCAGAGTCGACATCTTTCGTAAACTGCACCAAAAATGTTCATCCTAAGGAATATGACAATTCATTAAAGGTCTGGGGTCATTTTCTCTGCTGTCCTTTGAGTCATTCTTCTACAGAGGAACAAAAATATTTAAAAAAATATGCTAAATGTACATGCAATTTCTTCAGTGGAAGCAGAAAATGCTTGTTCTAGGTGGCTATACATACCCAGGTGCTATTCTCTGGTTTAGCTCTATTCATTTTCATGCTATTGTACCAAGAGCGATTCACCATAATGTTATTGATAATATCTATATTTGAAATGCTAGATTTGTGATGTCTGAGAAAAGGCCACATCCCTCTTTCTTCAGTTGTGTTGAGCAATGCCTAATTCATTCAACATCCCCTGATGAGTTTGGGTGCCTAGGCATGGAAGAAAGCCCATCCTGAAAACATAACGTCCTCAGAGTCAGTATCTGAGCAGTCAATGTTATGATGCATGGGCCAGATTCCCAGGGAATTTTGATGTGTAATGGGTACCTTATTTCCCTGCATTGCTGCTCAGCTGCTACAGTCGCAGAAGCAAGTCAGCTCTTGTTTCCACAAGGTGCACGGATCCACCCGCATCCTGAAACTGCCAGCAGCCGTTGGGCACAAATGGGAATCCCAGATCTTGCCTGCTTCACCTCTGGGACCCAATCTAATGCACAGTGAAGAAACTTGAGTATGATCAAAAGAACATAGTGCCACCTTCAACCCTGCAGCACTAGGCAAGTACACACATGTCATATGCCAAGTGAGCAGTCTTCCCCATGCCACCCTTCCCCATACCTCCCCTATACAGAGGCAGGAGCAGTTTTTCCGCCTCTGAATGAGGCACAGCAACTAATGGGTCAAAGCGCACAGAGAAGTACACAGTAACTATACTGCAACCTTCTCCAGGTTAACCACTCTGTGTGGCATAAATAATTAAATGCTCCTGGGCCACACATAACGAATATGAGATTTACTCGGAAGGGTGCTCACCTGGCAGACAAAATGCTCAGACTGAAATCTCTGTTCTGATAATTAATTATTTATACCAAATGGAACATTTTTGTTAGGAGAGATGAAGAGAGAGCCACCTAATTTAACAGGCTGCTTAACAGAATGTTTAGCAATGGTCATTCAGAATAATAGGATTGCTACTTGCATCTATCTGATTAAACATAAATTAATGCATTGGCAAAATGAGGACTTTTGCTTATTATTCTCAAGCTGTCAAAAATACTCAATACTTGTTTTCAACATCAATAAAGCAATCATCTTTCTTATAATAAAATTTCAGTATTTTCACAGTAAAGTATCATCTTCCTTTTCAGTTGTAGGGACATAATTTTTAAAAGATATAGATACCTAGGAATGATTGAATGCTGCTGCTGAAAACTGAAAGTTTAAATGAATATTATTTCATGTGGGATGCAATGAAAGAGGCAGCTGAGAATGGAAGATAGATCATTCATGTAAGTATGAACGTTCAAATCAGAAATTCAGTGATTTGTTAAAGGTGCCTAAAGTGTGTACTAATTAAAAGGATCCTGCTCATGTGATAGAAAATGTTTATTTAGAATTTAGTATTTGCTTCCTTTAACTATTGCCAGGGAAATGACCTTGGTGTTAAAATATTACTGGAAAATTTGACCTTGCTGGTGAGTGCTGCAAGTGGAAATAACTAATGTCGGCTCTGCTTGCATGAAAGTGAAGAGCTGATGTGACAGCTGATTTGCCTGAACATGACATAGCTGTATTAACGCACAGTAGCTGCGTGTGGTGAAGTCTGGGTCACTGCGAGAGCAGTGAGAGCATGGAGGGCCTGGGGTCTTGTAGATGGTCAGACAGCTTGAAAAGCTCACCAAGCCAGAGGCACACTTATGTATATATATTTCCAGGATTTTTTTTCTCACTCAAACTGATCTTTTGCAGTAGGCTTGGAGTGGAAGATTTGTTTCTATTGGGTTTTGTGCACATACGTCCTGCCAAAGTCACTGGGCAGCTAATGGGAAGGGTTGACTATGGAGCATCCCCAACTATGCTTTTCTTGTTTGCCCTACTCCGCTCCCTGGGGTTGCATAGCCTCACTGCACACACCGGTAATCTCAAATCTCCTTGGCCTCAAGCTCGCACATCGATGTCACCATCAAGGCCGTGCAGGCTCTAGGCTCTCTGGACTTTCATTTCCCTCTGGATCATGAGGTTTGCTTACACTTTTCAGGTTTGACTAGCTCCTGAGATGGATTGTGCTACAGAATCGTGCACTGTGACTGCTCTTTTATTTTATGAACCACACTGGCAAGTTGCTAGAATATAAAAGAATTAAATTGGTGTTGTTAAGTAGGCGTTATGCTGGCAATGTCAGGAAAGCCATTCATGTGAAAGTTTTCAAGCTCCTGGATAATCTGGAAACCTCTGTGTAAAGCAGACACTTACTCTGCTCATCTAATTTATTTTGCCTAGAAGGCTTTCTCTGATTTCACTCCATCAGTGCTATTAACACTTCTCATCAACCATTCCCTTGTTATAGCATCCGTTGGAGAGCTTTTATGTGGTTTTTATTGCTAAGAAAACTTTTTTGCATAACCACCACATTTGATTTCCCTTATCTGTGATTTTCAGACTACATCTTGGCAGGAATATACCACAGGGCAGTATTCGTGTTCCCAATTCCTGATTAATTCACTAGCCACATCAGTGCACAAATTTACAATAACTGCATACCGTAGTTTATGCTCACACTAGAAAAAAACAACCCATTCATGCAGGAGAAAATGGTGATTCTGGGGGCAAAGGTCCTCATTCCAGCTTGCTCTCTTTTTCACCTTTATGACCAAAAAGTCCTAATGGGTTCTAAGCAGTCACTGATTTTATTATTGGAAAAAGGAAAGAAATATGAAAATCTTCTAAGAACTCTTCTGTAAACAGGACCTGAAGTGAGCAAAAATGTCCTTAGTCCACAAAAACCTTGAAGTCTCCCTTCAGACTCCGGTCTACATCAACGGAGGGATGCAGTATCACATTCAGTTTTAGGATTTCTTTATATTCATGACTGTTCTTTACATTCATTTATACCATGCAGACTGGAGCTTAGGAAAGGTGGAAACATGACAAGCAGAAGGAAGTCTTCCACTTTTTTCCATCTTTTACTGTAATTCTCTTCTCTGTGTCTTCAACGTACAGGTTATATAAAGTTCCCTCAACTCCACGGCACTCTAAAAGCGAGATTTAGCTCTTTGGTGTAAAAATGGGTCTGATACTCAGAAATGAGAGGAAAATTGCAGTGTAAAAATTGGCCTGCATGTGGATGACAGACTGCATTGCAAGGTGAAAGGAAGATTGTAAGGACTGATTTGGTTAAAAGACTGTGAAAGCAATGTCTGAATGAGTATGTCTAGAATGAAAGGGCGTCTAGGGGCGACATTTCCATGCTGGGAGAGGGGGGCTTTTGGTGTTTGGCTCCGCAGGTGCTGGCATCAGAAACACGGAAATTTAAGAACACATGCTTGGCCTTAAGGGTCCATATTTTTAAGTGTGTGCATGGAGACATCAACATTTTCAAAGATTTTCATTTGATTTCTGAACAGAAGGTAAAATTTGTTTTGCTTTTCAAGTGGAGAGAAATGTGAGAATGGAGAAAACTTTGTAGAATCTGCCTACAAGCCATCCTCTTTTCTGGATTATATTGTCATTTAATAAATTATTCTCCATATAATAAAGAATAGTCTAGATTAAGGGGAATTCATGCAGTTTATATGACTATGTTAATTTGTTTCATATTCAGATACCACAGTGGGTCCCAACACAGTACAAACTATTAGGATTATTATATTTATTATTAAGGATAAACAGAGTTTAGAGTTGACACCCAGACAATAAGGAAGAAAATTTCCCTCTTCTACAACAGCTATACAGTGAAACTACACCTGCCAGTCACATACAGTAAATGACATAAGTATGTCAGATGTGGTCCCAAACCCTGCAGAAACAATCTGGTGACAGTAGTGTTGTGCATGGGCAACATGCCACTGGCAGGTGCCTATGCTTAATGACATGACCCAAATTTTCATGTTGCCACAAATATTTAAAGAAGGGAGGCTAAAATGTATGTTGACTGGTGCAATGTACTGGCCTTTCCCTTTCCTTTTCTTTGTAATTTCTAATCAACTAGAATTTTTTTTTTCTAATGAATTATTTGCTACCCCAAAGCTCAATGCTTTATTCATGAATGCTGTTGAGGTGCCTGGACTAAACAGTCATAAGTCATTATTCACATAAGTGAATTTTTTGTCAACATCTTTCATTTCCAATTTGTATCAGGACAGGGTTTGCACTCACTTCAGCACACAGAATGACAAGTTGAAACCCAAGCTGGGATAAGAGTGATTTCCACACACGAGAGCTGCACTCCTTTGGTAGGAAGTACATGGGAAGGTTCTGTGGGGAATTTACTTTGCAAGTACTCACATTATTTGTTGAGAAACAGAAGAGTTGTCTCTGCTAGATGAGTTTTGATCAGTGGGGTTATAATTCATATGTGAGAGACATAAATAATAGAGCTGGAAGACCCCAGTGTGGTGCAGTCTCCAAGTCACATGACATATAAGGATTGGAGTGGGGAGCATTAGCATTATCTAAGTGATTTGTAAATGAAAACTTATAATTTGAGGAATGATTATTTCTAAAGATGGAGAAAAGGGTCTTTAAGCATGGATCTTCTGTCAAGTGGAAGTGCTTTGGACTGACTTTAAGAGTCTTTGACTTTTATTTAATTAGAAAGCAGAAGGGCAAAGACAAGCTCTCCTAAAACTAGAAAAGCAACTCTGTTCCTCCCCCAAGCCTCAGGAAACAGGGTCAGCCTGCAGGGGAAAGAAAAGGAATTTATGTAAATACACAAGCTGTAGTCAGAGGTTTAGCTGAAATATTTGGTCCTTAAAGTCTGAAACAAAAAACTTATGCAAAGCTGTCTGCCTAGATCCTGCATTTTGGTAGAGAAACTTGTAGCACTGTGTTTTTATTCATGTCACGATAATGGAAGTTGATTTGATTTTTGGATAAAATACACTTTATCTACATAGTGATAGGAACTTAGATGAACATTACATACTGCATGTTTATTTTAGATACATCTCACACTAAACAGAATGCCCCTTATGACTGCAGATATATTTGAACACAAGGAATGGAAAAACTAGCATAAGGCAAATTTTCACTGTAAGCAGTGAAACCTTTGTAAAACTTGGGTCTCCTCTGGTTTCAGCGATAAGGAGGCATTTCAGTGGCAAGATACGTGCTGGCTGAAATAGCAAAGACCAGGCCAGGAAACTTTATGTCTGTGACCAAGTGTGCCTGTGAGCACAGGGCAAAGCAAACCATCTCTCACAGTGATGTCTTGACGTGAAAGCACCAAGATTTGGGCCTTGTCTTGTTGCCACATCCAGCTCTCTAGGTGCTGGAGGAGCTCTCTGCCCATTTGCCACCTCTTCCAGAAAGCTGCCATGCCTGCACAACAGGGACTCTTTGGTCGCTGCTGGCATGCAGCAGTCAGCTTTTCCCCACAACAACAGACTATAAAAGGCAGCTGGGCCTGGAGAATAACTAGGATAAAATACAGAAGTGGGAGGATTAAAACTGCAGAAATGCCTCTGCTGAACCGTAGCATAAGCTTTGGTGGATGTCTTTCCCTTCACCAGCTCACTCTAGCACTCATCCAAATGATCTCATCAGTCATTGCTGTTAAGTACGTGTACCATAAGTACTCTGTGTGCATCAGCCAGCAGCTGAATATGGCAGGCGATATTTGCCCTTAATATACAAGTAGATTCTGGTCCTGCAGTTCAGCTAAAGCATCAGGGAGCCATGAAGCATTTAGATCCACAGGCATCTTGCTTATCCTATCCATGTCCATGCAATGGGCAACATCCTATTTAATTGCATTGTCTCAGCATTCCCAAGATTTTACCATGAGAATGTGATTGTAACAGAAGAGAAATGATTTAGTATTTACCTGCCCCTTCCACACATGCGCATTACACATATCATTTGCATGCTGCATTATTCTTAGCAAATCTTAGAAGCAAGAAATAACAACATATTTTTCATGCCTCAACTACAGTAACTCCCTCTGCTACGGACTCCTTACATCCCAGTACTCCAGATGAGAGCAAACGCAGAATTCAGTCATCTAATTTCTTCACCAGATTTCAATACAAGAAAGTATTAATCACATATACAGAAAAATCAGCTCCTCACATGCCTTCTTCTGTTGGGGTCCCAACAAAGCACACAATCTTCCACTGTTTGTTTGCAGTTACTATTATTTTGATGAAGGAAAAAATGGGAAAATAATAGTGTATATAATTGCTAATGGTAAAGCTCTTCCTCCCACCTGTTTCAGCATGACAAATAGGTCCTGGGGAGAAGGCACAGGTGTGAGGAGGAGTCTGTGAAGCTTGGATGTCTAAAGGATGAAATCTATACACCCCCATACCATCCTGATAGAAGAGCAGATGTAGGCTTGCTTTTAGACATCCTGCTGGTGTGAAATGTAGCATTGGACAGGTCTGTGAAAAGGATAAGGAAGGGTGGGCTTACTTTGATGTATCACTGTAATACAAAACAAACCTCATTCTAGAAAATGAATGCCAGCATCCATATGAGCTTGTAGCTGGACCAAACATCTGTGTCTGAGGAGCACAGTGGGAAGTGACCATACGCACAAGGAATCTTAATGCTTTTGTTCAAAGCTGCACGTAAGACTACCACAGGAAACCCTGGTGATTAAAAACAGGGCCTCACAGTACTTGATAACCAGACAGGTATGAACTATTTAGCCGTGGCTAACCTCTACATTAATGGAAAGTCATCCCATCTAAATTGGTTTTCTTGGAAGCTGAAAGAGCTTCCTTTATAAAAATAACTGTGCAGATCCCTATTTTTTTTTCTCACAGGAAGAATTATACAAAGCTAAGATTTGTACCAGCCCAACTTACCTGTGATTGCAGGTACAAGTATACTTCAGCAAATAATAAAAACTTTTAGGATATTTCCCATGCCATATTGAGGATCTGGATCCACGACCCTAAAAATGGAGCTTTCTCAATTGCTATAGAAAAAGACAGACTGAAGTGGTGGAATCAAAAGACAAACCAAGCACAGAGTTCAGCATATTAGAGGCAGGCCTAGGATTGGGGATAGTAGATGTAGTCTTGGTTGTATTAAGTCTGCTAGTATTTGCAATCCCTGCATCCAGCTGAGCTGTGATTTAGCTCTCAGCTCTTTATAGCCCACAGCATTATTTTTTTTTTCATCAAAGAACATGACCTGGGGGCCTAGTGTTATCTGGAGCCCTATAGCAGAATTGCACAGTGATATTTAAACATGACCTTACTGCTGCAAAAATCCCTCATGCCTATATCTGAGAATAAAGCAGAGCAGGAATTATTTTCATGAGTCTGTACAATTCTCTGCCAAGAAGGAACCAACTCTCTAAAGAACTGTAAATAGTCCCACTGCCTCCAAAGATAATTAACTGTGCAATGGACCGTTTTACTCCATGATTAATTTGTGCACTGGATTTTTAACCAGCGCAATGAAGAGAGACAGAGCCCTAGAAGGACGTAGAGCTCCCTGTGCTCTGACTTGTGTGCCTGTGAGGAATCTGGACTGGCTCCAGACCTCAGTCCTAACCACGAAAACACATGTGGCTTCAAGGGAAAGGATTCATTTTACCTAATTCAAGTAATTTGGCAGGTAGGTCTCCAGTCTGAAACCTAAGGTTTCTTCTGTAGTAGTGGAGAGATACAGCACTTCCACAAGCAATTTGTTCTACTAATCTCAGCCAGTCTGACTTAGACTTTCTGCAGCTCAGCACAGCACACACCTGGCTGCACATCCAGACTTCTTCCCTTGCACTCCCTCCTCGGTTCTTGACTAAGTGTACCCTCGAGGGAGCTCATTCACTTAAAATGTGAGGGGTTTGCTGAGTTACCTTTTGGTATGATGAGTTCTCAGAAATGATTCACAAGCCCATCTTAGACTAAATGTGTAAGTTTGAGAGGATGAACTGAGATTCTACACTATTGGTGAAGGGCATGGTGGCAGTGGAGAGAGTGAGAAATACAAAAGAGGAAGGGGAAACTATTTAAATTCGCATAGCTCTTTCAGGAAGCTTCAGGCCTGAGAAGCAAGCGCACTTTGAGGTAGTCTACCAAGCCATTCTTCTGCCTGTCAACCTCTGTCTCCCCTCTTAACCTCAAAGTTGCTCCCTGTAGCAGTGTGACCCTGGCAGCGATGAAATGAGTCACGCAGAGTTTCCTACCACACTTCAGAGGACAGTAAGCAACAAGGAGCGGAGAAGGGTTGAGGAGCAGGCTATGTGAAAAGGGATGGTTGCAAAACTGTACAGGGAGGTCAGACACATTTTGTTATAAATACGGAATGCAACTCTCGTTTGATCTGTGCCCCAGTGTCTCAACAATAACTCAAGGAAAGCAACAATCTCGCTTCAGAAAGCAAATAATTGCTATGACGGAATTTCCTTTTTATTGGAGCTGTTTGTTAGTTTTTATCATGAGGTCTTAAGTCTATTTACATTTCATTCTGATTAGTGGGCCTTAGTCCTTAAACAGGCACTTGACCACTTAATCTATTCCTAAAAACACAGACCACAAAGCAAAAAAGTCCAGATTCTTCACCCATTCGCTAACCAAAGGCAAAGTCTTAAGTAACACAATTCTTGCCACTGATTTCCTGTGTGTATCCTTTGCCCACCTTTAATCATAATAAGTAACGTTTCCCTCTATTTCGGTGGGACTAAGGGTGGGTTAAGGTTTGCCTTAGTGAAGATAAGTGAGAAAGGATTTGGAGTTTCAGTGGCAAGAGCTAGAGAGGAGAATAAAAGAAATGACTGTTTTGGTAATTCAGCACGGATTCTTGTCTCACTGGTTTAAATACTGTGCCACAAAGGTGGTCCAGCCTAGTGAGCTAATTAAACTGGATCCTGCTCCCAGGCACACCTATGTGACCCTAGAGTAGTCCCACTGGAGCTCCATGGCTGCCTCATTGACTTGAAGTTGTTTCCTATGAACATATCTAGAACATGTTACTCACATGAATAGGTCTAAATTTTCTTCTAGTCTGGCATTTTCAGACTCAGACAACTAAACTGAGGTGATTATAGCATAAGTACCTTTCTGTCCAAATTCACACCATAAGCAGCGGAGAGCTAGGGCTTGATTAATTGGTATCAGTGCTTAGCAGGGTGTAGGACATGTCCATTTGAGATGTCCTACGGCCTGCAGCTGCCATTTGGGAGAATCAAAAGTTTCCTGTAGTC
The DNA here is from genome assembly GCA_034781795.1 of Crypturellus tataupa. NCBI lineage: Eukaryota > Metazoa > Chordata > Aves > Tinamiformes > Tinamidae > Crypturellus > Crypturellus tataupa. Next base: position 1,197,798 of record JAWLRI010000959.1, on the reverse strand, counting down.
CTACCTACTAGCTCTGTGTGGATGTCTCAGATACCTGCAGTTGACCTCAGTGGATGGCACTGACTGTTGACTATACCTACATATAGTCAACAGTCAAGCCCCTGATCGATAAAACTAATGGAGCCTAGAGGGGGATTTGTGGGCCAAGTGTAGGTACCCACTGGTCTCTGAATCCCTCTTTATCTCCCTGATTACAGTGGGAACAGAGGCACTCAGCATGTATCTAGATGCCTGTGGTGTAGATGCCTAAATTGAAATATCTGGCGCTAACCTGCTCCCAGCTGTCCAAGGCTGTGTCTGGGCAAGCATGTGCACTACTCACACGCCAAATTGTCTGCAGCTGTGTAGCCAGGTGAGCGGAGTGCTCGGCCCATAGTATTGTACATGCTGCTGTTCTGCAGGGTATATTAGTTTTGGCCCAACACTGCAATAACTGTAATTACAGAGCTCCTGGCTGTGCTGGGCAGAACCAGCTCATGCTCGTCTGCCAGTGCCAAGCAGACATATCCCAGGAATTAGGTATCTTTCCCTCTTCCCCTTTTAGGAGTCTGATCAGGCGATTACTCTGCAAATAAGTTGCGTTTTCCATGTAATCTAGTGAAAATATGAACCATTTGTTTTCCTTAGTCATCAGGGGTTTTGATGTGCTCAGTCTGTTTAAAAGCAGTTTGTAGACTGGTGTGCATTACCAGCATTTGTTTTTCTAGTACATTCTTTCCATCTGCCAGGTTTGACACTCTGGAACCTATCTTGATCTTCAACGCAACCCTAGAAATCTAGTATTGGCTAGGTACTGTCTTTTTAATTTTAAAAATAATTCAGATATATAGATAGATCCTTGGAGAAATCAGGCCTACCTGCAAAAAATACGTCACCTAATGCTTCCCATAGTACCTAAGTCTCCTGAAAGCATTGAGTATTCAATTCCTAAATTCCTTTCCCTGTCAGTGTATAATAGTGTTGAATTTTCTATTTTCCATCCTAAAACAAAAAAAAAAAAGAAAACAGCAAAAATATCACAAAAAGTAGGATTATGAAACATTTTGATTACAGAATATCCAGATATTATATTCTGATTTATTTAATCATCATGAAATGTATTTCAGGTCATTTTAGAGTTCAACTGGATTTCCCTGTTGAGGTCCATTACCCAATGATGTATTTTTGGAGCGTGATGCACTTATTTTTCAAATTGTTGGAAAAATAATATGACCAGATTTTATTTTCTCTAATGATGAGGTATTGTTGTAGGTGTTTGGAAAGTGTTCACCTTCAGGAAGTGCAGCCCAAAGCAAAATATAAGCAAAATATAAATACCCATGCATCTGTGTGATATGATAAGAATGATAAGAAAGTTTGAAGTTGATCGGATTTGAAATTCAGTATTTTGAGCACAGTATTCTAAATAAGCTGAACTGTTTCCAAAACAAAATTGAAATCTGAAATTTACTGGTGTAAGTAAATTTCTATCATAAGCTGTAGTACAAGAGACTAGATGATCTAAGTCATAGAAAGTATAGAACCAAATATAATGTAGAGGAAATACAGGCTGATTTCCAACCTTTTCTAAAATGCACCAAACTTTTCATATGCACTAGCAAAGCAGCAACTGCATTTTAATAAAAACATAAATATATTTTTGATGACAGCACAATATATGCCTTCTCTGATATTTGCAAAACCTAAGACAGTTATAAATATAAAGCCAATGATTAAAGTTTACTAAATGGATTTTGCATTATTTCAATCCTAATTTTCCTCATATAAATGTTTTTATGACAATACTTTCACTGGGTGAACAGATTCAAAAGAATAAAATTTTGGAGATGTTGGAAATGTCAGATAGATTGACATGAGAGTATAAGGAAATATTACCACCTGTGCAGACACAATGGCACCCGTATTTGCCACCCACAGTTTTTCCCTGAAGCAACTAGCATCCATTTTAGCCCACCTCCAGCTGTGAACAGATACAGTGATGTTAATTATCACTTTGTAAATTGTCACTCGTGGCTGTCACCTTAATGGATGGCATAATTGTAGAATTGTATTACAGATAGTGTTGTTTATTGGATATTCTTTCTTCAATACCTGTTTGGGAATAGGTCTTCTTTAGCATTTTTCTCTGTTCACACATCCCATAAACACAACTTCAGAGTGTACTGTGCGTTAGCTCTTCTGGTTTTCCAGCTCCAGATATTAATGTGTGTTCTGACTCTAAGCTCCCTTCTCATTCCCCTTCCCGAGTTTAGAGCGTAGGCCTGGGATGGGGCAGTGCTTGGCAGACAACTGGGAACATCAAACACGGAGGCTTTTTGGAGATCTTCGCTCAATGAGGCATCAAGTGCCTTTCATGGGCAGGCTGGAATAGATCACAATCTCTTTGCCTTGGGACAGAGACATCAGCCTAGAGCAAACCCCACAGTGACAGCTACATAGGGCTCTTCGCTGATTATGCGTGCGAATATGCACGTTTGAAAACTGTTTTGCTGATCTCAGGTCCTGAAGTTGGGGGGTTACTTTCCAATCTAGGACGTGTTTTTATCAGCTTTTTATAAATGCTCTGCCCTTGCCATTCCAGTTATTTTGTCAGTGGATTGCTACGGTGGAGTTAAAATGAAACTGTTGTTGCTGTATGCAGGTGGTGTTTGTGGGTTAGAATCGTCCTTAAAGGTTCTAGGGGGAAACGATTGCGCTGATCCATTATAGGTGTCTATCGCGTTCAGGCATAAAGTGTGTTTTTTAAAGCCGCAGATCAAAAGAGTCTGGGAGATGAGCTCTGGGACAGACAGCAGGCGCAATCACCTCATCTGCCACACGACTGCGTCGGCGGTTGCTGCCCTGATAGTGACAGCAGCGAAGTGGATGTGCGCAGTCTCTCGGGTTCACACAGCGGGAACGCAAGCTGAAATTGCTGGCGGGTTGTGCCACAAAGCACCTGCAAACCGTGAGGGCCCGCGGGCCAGACCAGGTTCATTCACTCTGGCCACCTTGCTATGGGATTGGTGATAACTCTTCAGCTGATCCTGATGGAGCCCGTGACCAGCAACCCCGAGATGCTTTCAGACACTATTGCAAGGGGAGAGGTTGACGTATGTCTTGTGAGGGGGTCAGTGACCCTGACTATCTCTGGCAGCCTCACGGAGAACTGGCTGGCATCCTCCAACGCTCCCCTGGGGGATGCCATGTCTGCTCATCACTTCCTGGAGATCCAGGATTTCTCTGGATGCAGGATGCATCCAGACAGTCGCTGGGAATGCTTGCCAGCTGCCTGCAGCAGTCTAGCCCTGGCCCTGCAAGGAAGGCGCATGGCCTCCTTGCAGTAAAGCTGGGTTTGACTCATTAGGCTCCATGCAGCTCCCAGCAAGACATGTGTGGGGTAGCTGACTCAGTCTCTGAGCTGGCCAGCTGTGAGCCAGCTCTGGGCTGGAAGCCATACGGCTACGTTAGTGCATTGCTGTTCCTGAACTAACATACCCTGCTTCCCAGGGTGTTCATTTGCTCTTGCTTAGGTCAGGTATGGTCTCAGGGCTGGAGCATGCCTGTACTGACGAACCTGATGACTGACGTGAGCGAGCTGGTGTCTTCATCTGCTTGTTTGGGCATAAGCATCTGTTCCTTGCTTCTTGTCCCGCTCACAGTCGCTTCCTTCTCCCAACCGAGGGAGCGTTGTTAGTATACACTGTGAGGATAGCCAGACATTGCAGTCACAGGAGCAGTATAAAGTGGCAGGTCTACTGAGGAGCTGAAGGAGGTCCTTCCCCTTAGTGCAGTGCACTGTGGCTGTCCCCAGGCTCTTGATGTGGCTGCACAATGTCCACACTTAGCTTTTGCTGGCCAGAAGTCCTGAAATGGGTACCAACACCAGGATAGCGGGACCTCTAACACATGCAGAGAAGATACACAAGCACAACAGAGGAGAAAATCTTCTCTGGCTTACCCTCTGCCACAGGGTAATGTTCCCAGTTATAGCTGCTTTGAACCTGACAACACTTTAACCAGTGCATCTTTTCTAGCTTGAAGACCAGAGGGAGAATCCACAGTTTTTCTTTCTTATTTGTTCCAGTGACTGACCTCCTTTTGCATTAAGAACTGCTTTTTTTTCCCCAGTGCAGAATAAACCATGCCTTAAAAAAAAAGTATTGGTCAGAAATAGTTAAATCTGACCTAAGTAAAATTTAAAAGTGAAAGAACAGTCTCTGTTCCAAAATCACATTATTGCCCAGAACTTATCAAGCATTATTGCTTCTGGCAGTGCTGCTCCAGAAATAAAAGGACTTCAATTTAAAGAGACACTTAGTTTCTCATATGAACAATAATGAGATATTAAAACATATATGAGAACTGAAGGCTCCATCTGTCTTGTAAAAATTGGTCTCACATAGCCACATGTTACTACATGGGCTTCCCGGTGTGAAAGCCCTCGTTCAGCTGGACAGCATCACTTGTCATAGCTACAGAGAAGTAAGAGACAAGTCTGTCCTGCTGCTTTCTGAATCCCCCTGAATTACTGGGTGGAACAGTTTATAGTGATGGGGGTCACAGCTTTCAAAATTTATGGAGGACTTGAGATTACTTCATTACTTGCACTGCTGACCTTGCACAGCATCCATAGGCTACAGTCCTTTGGGATGTCATGCAGGGGATTGGGCACTATGTTTTAGGCACTGTCATTAACTTGTCCTTGTGCCTATGTTTTTCCCTTCCTCCTCTCCTACAGTTATCTCGTAACCTTTGTAGAGCAGGGCTATTCCCCACTATATTTGCTCAACACGCAGTGGAACAGGCTTGTAGGTGCTATTCTCATACAAATAATTACTGTAGCACCTAGACCTTGTCATCTGTCATGCCATTGCCCACTAAGAAAGGATACAGCGCTGTTTTGCAATAGTATTAGAGGAACTAAATAGTTAAATTCTTATGGAAATTGGACATGCTGCTCAAACACTTCCCCTTCCTTTTGTTTTTAACCTTGCTTTCCTGTCATATGTTATCCTGCCCCCACCCCTCACTGCTCACTGCCAATCTGGCATTGCGTCCGCGTAAAAATACAGCCGCTTACCCCCAGGAACAACGCTGTTCTCGGCAGCAAGGCTCGCAGATGCTGAGGCTATTTAATGCTGCCCATATTGTCTTTCTGGAAGGGAGGGCAGCCTGCAGGCTCAGCATCTCTGGCCTGTAATCTGAAAATCCATATTTGCACCTCCCACGGCCATGCCCTGGCTGAGCCAGCTCCGCAGCCGGAGCAAGGAGCCAGCTAAAATCCCCCCGCTGCTCTGCGCAGCCGGCATGTGCGCGAGCGCGCGTTTCTGGTGCCTGCATCTGCACACAACATGTTACCAGAAACATCAGGACTGTGTCGAGCCAGCTGAGCACCAGCACTTGTTGCAGCCAGCCAACTGCAAACAAAAGAGCGAGCAAATTAATATTAGCAGGCAGGCTCCCTAGCCAGGCAGCTCAAGTGCTGAGCAAAAAAGGGGAATGCAGAGAAATGTAAGAAATGCAGGAATCACAAGAAATGTTGGCGGAGGCAGCAGTGAAACCAGAGCTCATGCTGGCAGGGAACATTTTGCAGAATCAATGGAAAGAAGCAGGACACACGCTGGTGCAAGGCTGTCTCTCTGAGGGCCTCATACGGTAGAGGAGTAATTTTAAGAACCATTTAGGAAAGGAAATGAGAACCAAAAAAAAAAAAAAAAAAGGTTCCGTGATTGAGAAGCCAAATAATAAAGTATTGAGGTGGCTTAAACAATAAATAATGATTGCTCATTAGCTTCCTGCTCATTACTTCTTGGCTAAAAACAAACAAATGTTATGGGAAACGGAGTTAATTTTCTTGAAAGTTCTGGGAATCAAGACAACACAGAAAGGGGGACAAGGGACAGGGGAAGGGAAAAAGTTCAGGTTTTACAGCAACTACCTCTCAAGAATGTCAGCTGCAAGTGTGCACTGGCTTCTGGCAGTCTCGTGGTAGGTTGGATCCGTTGACTTAGGGGCAAATTACGTGCATGAGTCTGGAGAAGAGGAAAGAAGAATCAGATCCCGTATTTTCGGTGCAGAGAAACTGCAGGTGGCCACCAGGGACCGGCTAAGGACTAATTGCTGTGGTTTTCTGATCCACTTTAAAAAATGGAGGATCACCTTTCATAGGAGATCTATTTTAAAAGCTGTCAGGGGGAGTGCAGAATCACTGTAACCTAGAAGCTGGTCACGTCATTGGTACTAATGTGTCTGGCTTGAGACTAGACTCGGGGGCACAAGATTCTTATGAAATAGCAAGGGTTATTTGATATAACATTTCAAGCCAGTCAAATCAGACCAGAAGAAAAAATCTACCCATATTTGGCAGCACAACTGATTCATTCCACAAACTTTGTAGCAAGCTGACCAATCAACTTGCATATTCTTTATTACCAGCTCTCCCACTTGTTCTTAAAGACAGTCTTACCTCTGCAAAGTGCGATTCTTTGAAGTTCTGCATTTAAAAAGAAAAAAAATAGGAAGAAAGCATTTGTTCATATCTTTTCTTGCTTATTAGATATCAGAAACAAATAATCATCTGTATTTCTTTCTGTTAGCTTCTTAATTTCTTCAGGATAATTTACATTAAAACATGGACATGTAGACATATCTACCTACCTGACTATAAGCATACCTGTCTGTGTAAATTTAGACAGATAGTTTGCAGGACAGTGGCTCAGCAATACTGATAAAGAGGGCAAATGAAATCAGAGAAAAGGCTTTATGGCTCTTCTCTTAGTTCCCTTTAACAATTTATATAGAGGGAATTATCTTGACAGATACTTTGCTTATTTTCATAGTTAACCATTTTAATGCAATTATACAACTTCCATAAAGCAAAAAAATGGATATATAGCTTTTCACATCTGGAATAAAGGATGTCAGTTTTAGGAAGGGGAGGAATTAGGTGAAGGAATGAACGAAACAAAAAGTTGAAATTCTCAGATGGCTTTCCTTTTTTAAAAAAAACATGGGAATCTGCAGAGATGATGCCATTTCCTTTAATGAAAAAGAGAGCTAAGGTTCAGACCAAAAGTATGCCTATGATTAGTCAACATGATTTAAGATTCCTGGAATGAAGCAAGTTTAATGCCAAGTATGGGGAGTTTCTTCTTAGACCTGCATCATTATTACTTGGAGAGGTTATATTCGGTTAATATAAAAGGGTTGGGAATTAACATCAGAGTGTCTTAAATAATGAAAGTGGAGCTTTGTCATCCTTAGGCAGGGAGGTCTGATCTTTTGCTTTGGATTCAAGTCTGGTGGTCCAACAAGGAAGATGTTTAGCTCTGTATATGAACTGATGGTGACCACTGCATGGATTCCCATTGCTCGCTCTGATATGCCAATCCTCGTCAGTGACACATGGGACATGGGCTCTCACTCTATATGATTACCTATATTCATTTTTTTTCTTTTTCCCTTGGGACCTAGGTTTTTGGTAGTTGTATAAATGTAGAGGTGCCATCTGCTGAAAATAGCATAGGTGCTCAATGATCCTCACAGAGAAATAACACTTGAAATAGAGCTCAAAAAATGTAATGAAGGCTCAAACACGCTGATCTGATATGAATGAACATGTCCAAGAGATACAGTTGTCATCAGGTTCTTGAATGTATTTGAGAGTATGTTGAGAAAACATTTACTGTTGAGAGAACATTTACTCATTTACAGGTTTGCTTCTCCACTGTTTTGTTACTGGAGTTAGATTCTCCCCCTGTGGAATTGCAGAACTGAGAAAGAAACTCCACAGGGATCTGAGCCTTTTTAAGGGAACATTACCAGTCAGGGAATGGATTTCTGATTGGGTATGGAAACAAACTAGGTTTTTCTATCAAACCCCAAATCATTTTTAAATGAATTTAAATGGAGAATGCAAGAATAGGGATGGGCTGGAGAAGAGGCAAATTCTCACACCTCTGTTTTTCCAGTCCTGCCTTCCTGTAGTTTTCCTTGGAACGCAGGCAATCTTATGAAGCTGGAGGGTTTTTTATTCTTGTTCAGACAGTTTATTATAAAGATGCACATTGCACTGTGTACAGGGAGGAAGCTCTGCCAGACAAGTGGCCAGTCGCTATCCTTAAGATTAAGATGAATGCAGAGACATACAAACCCAGTGAGCCCGATGGGTTTTTGGATTTGAAAGCAAGAGTTATCTGGCAACCATTTGCAGGAGTGGCCTGCCACCCATCTGGGCATTATCCAGTCATTCCTATGCTTGAGAAAACAGTACAGACAGGGACGGGAGTTTTACGGGCATGACTAAAGAATACTGATGTCAGAGAGAATTCTTTCCATTGACTTTAACTGCTTTAAACTGAGCAACATTCTAACCAAGATTTGCCAAAGTGATTGCTGGCTTTGGATTACCCTTAACTTTGGTGAAATCTCTTTGTATCAGAGCTCATGTCAAGCACAGTTACCCTTAAAAGATATGTAAATGAAACACATAAGCACAGGGGGCTCCCATTAGGACTAAGAAGCCCATTATATTATATATAGAGAGCTAAATATTATAGAGCTATAGAGCTATATATTATAAAGCTGAATCCATGCTTAGCAAAGGAAATTCTAGTGTGGTATAAAACATATCCCCATTACTAAAATGACATTTGTAAAGGACCCTGGGATGCCTGCTATCCAGAGCATTGCAAATGACCTGGACATGGAAGTGCATGCATCTCAGTTGCTTTGTCTCTCAGTAAATCCCACTATCTACTCCAAAATATTGCTTGCTGTAGTGATTCGGGTGTCCTGGCTCACTGGCTGCATCAAGACATGTTGAAAGGAGCTTAGAGCGAAAAATCTACAAGAAAACAGCCATGGCCAGTTCCGAAAGCCTGTCCTGCTGACAGGGATTACTTTCCCATAGTAGCACTGGCAGGAGGAAAGGTGTACCTGAGCTTTGACTGCCACATTCCCCCGGAGGATGTGATTTCACATTACACTTCAGCTAATATGAAATTTGTCAAATGGTCCTGCTTCTTGACCTTTTTTTTTTTTTTTTGCTGTTTTTTTTTTTTGGTGGGGGGGAGGGGGGCAGTTCAGCCATCTCACTCTGCAGCTCTGTAACTGCTGGATGCAGCCCAAGAAGGAACAGTAGTGTGGGGCTTCGGGAAGACAGAGGAGGAGCGGGAGAGCTGCTTTCAACAGTGTCTCTCTTTTACCACCTTAGGCACCACCTGAAACCAAAAACTTACTTCAAAGCCACTTTACCAATGATCTAAACTACTATATCTGGAGGTGAACTGTTGCTTAAAAAAATAAAATAAAATAAATAAATAAATGGTCCAACTTACCTTGCATCGGGTTTGGCCTGCCGCACTGTCGCCAGTGGCCTCTCCTGCTGGTAGCTGCACTCCTTGCTAGAGATTTCTTAAAAGTGGTCACAGAGCAGGACACTGGTCAGACGAACTGGTCTGCAGATGAACTGCAACTTGCTGCCTGCTCTGCAGCTTTGTGATAAGGGGATATCCAGTGATCGGCATGCCAGTATCCTGAATCTTGATTGTGGCACGTCCTTGTGCCTTGTGCACGTGCCTTGTGCACGTCCTTGTGCCTTGTGCACGTCCTTGGTTGTGGTAGGGAAAGTGCATCTGTGCCTTGGTGACTGTATTAGCAGTGGGTTACATTAACCTATAAAGGGAGTGCAACCATCTCTGTCTAAACACAACAGATATTCGTATATTGGTTGCAGGAGAGATGGACACTGAGTCAAAAGGAGCAGAGAGGGACCACTGTGCAAGTAGTCCAAGAAGAGGCTACTTGCTTGCCAAACAAATAATGTTCAAGCCTTGCCAGCAAATTTCAGTGTGGCAATGCCATGCATTTAGAATAACTAAAGGTTTAGCTGTATTATGTCAAGTGAGCTCAAATTCAGCTCCTCCAAACCTAGTCTTTGTAGTGACCTAGCTTCAGCAGCAGGGATGAAGTATCCCGGGCTCTGGAAAATGTGAGCTTAAGTCTTCTCATGCTAAGGAGAAAGGACTGTCGTGGATGTCTCGGCATGTGCGCCAGGTGCAGAGGAAGTCTGGTGCTTATGTGCCTCAGATTGTGCACATCCATTACAGTCCCTGGCAACTGCTAGTGAAAGATTGGATTTACGTTGCATGTGCACAGATACGTGGGGCAGATGTAACTTAACTTTGATCAAGAATAAAGAAATCGCAGATATATTCAGAAATACTTCAGAATCTGCTGGATTGTGGAGAAAGGGAAATGTCCAGAAAAGCTAGCCCTACATGTGGGAAAGTCATGAAAGGCTGGTGCAGTCATTGTGCAACATTTTACACAAAGGAAGCAACTGAATTCCGTGAGGATCTGGTGGGTGAGCAGTAGGCATATTGAAGACTCACCTACCAGATCTGACTTTCTTAGGGCATGAAATAGGAGGAACATTTCCATTTTGAAATGGGCTCAGACCTCGGGTGGATATCATGTTACTTAGTCTGATCAGGACTGGAATAATTCCAGACAAAGAGGCAACTATGACTTAAAGCACCTAAGGATTTTTACAGGAAAAAGTCCAAGGTATCTGTGCTGGATAGGTGACTCTAAGGTAAGGGAGAACTGAAGAATTCCAAGCTTTGCTTTGAATCTTTGTCCCTAAATTTCAACTACAGTATCTTTGATGGGAAATTATATTCTTAAAGTTTTCAAACAGTAGGTCTTACATGAGGACTTGAAGTCACAGAGTTTATAATCACCAGCAGACCTATCCTATACCATAGTACCTTCATGAATGTAGTCCCTCTCCATTTCAGCAGAGATAAACATTTTGTATTTATATGGGTAATTTGGTAATTTTTTTGAATGAAGCATCTTCTTTTGGGTTCAAGGGCCCCAGTATCAGGACTAGTAAAATGTGATGAATGAGTGAGGTTATTCTGCTAGCAAAGTTCGGTAATGCTTCATAGAGGGGCTCATTCTAGTTTCCCTTGTGCAAGCAGTTTGCAATACGCTCTAATGTCAGTCTCTGAGAACTGATGCATTTTGTCAGGCATGGTATTGCCCGGTGTGAAATTGCAGAGGAGGCCGTGGCAAAATAGCTTTGAGCAATCCATCCTCAGCCTGGCTTGCTGCTCTCTGCCCAGGGAAGGTGCAGGACTACTGCAGCCTCATCAAGCAGCAGCCGCCTCCTTCCTCTCTCCGAACTGCACTTCACAGAAGGATCAGCCTCCTGACTTCCTTATAAGAAGGGTACCTGGTCTGTCAGCTGAGATCACGTCAGCAAGTCACTTGCATATCTCGGCGATCTACTCAACACAGCGATAAGCACAGACCTCAGAGCTGTGGCAGCAGCATGCCCGCAGCGACCTGCTGCACGAGGGCCGCGGGGTAGAAGAGATGATTGTTGCTTCGATTTGCAGCAGTGCGGCTTCCTTGGCACCAGCTCAGCGTGCGAGCTTGCCCAGCTGCGCGGCTGTGTTGGCTGAGGTGCAGCTCACACGCAGGCGAGCTCGTCCCCACGCGCGCCACGGCGGCCACAGCCGCCCCTCCTGCTCGGCAGCACCAGCGCGGTGCGTAAAGCCCGCTTGGATCCACCGAGGCACCCTGCAGCCAGGGCAGCTGCCCCGTGCTCCGGCACCAATCCACACCTGCTTCTGCCTCTAGCATCTGCGGGACGCCTCTCGTTTCCAGGGGGAACAAGCTAAGAAGAAGCCACCAGAAGATGATAGTGCAGGGTTTGCGATCCACCACAGCAGAGAGGTTACCAGGGTGTTTGAATGTCGTTCCCTTTCCCTGGATGTATTTTTTTTAATACGCTCATTATACGATCTGACCAATATTCTCTGCTCCTGCTGTAGCACACAGTTACATATCTTTGCTCTGACCTGAAGGGTAGCTCATAATGAGGTTGCAAACCGATTTGTATGGGTCTGTGAGCCCTGCTAAGAATGACCCATGTCTTGTGCTTTATTTGTGTGGATTTTTTTTGTTTGTTTGTTTTTTTGCTGTTTTTTTTTAGGTGGTGGACGCACACTTTGTATCAAATCATGCCACAAGTGTATACGTTCCAGCATCTGCTGGGATGACCATTTGTGCCAAATGCCTTTCATTATTTCAAAAAGTTACAAGCTCCCTGAAATGGAGTTAATAGCAGATCCTTCCCTCTAGCCAGGCTAGAAAACAACTGCAATAATGAACAGAGTTCATGCTGTGTGCAACCTTTGTCTTGAACCGTAAGGAACAGGAAACCTATGTGGGTTTTCTTGCAATGACCTGACATTTATAGTTGTCTTCAGAGCAACAGCTAGTGGGATTAGGCAGCCATGAACCCCATGCACCACAAGTCTCAAAGGGGAAAATTCATCAGCAAGGCTCCAGTCCAACGAGGGTGTGCGTTTGAAAGAGAGCCGCCTGAACTTGCAAATGGTCCTTTGTTTACCTGCCTTTCTTCCCAGGGGTTTGTCTGTTTTCATCTCCACTGGGGTGCTGGGCAAAGTGGGATGTACTGTGCAGTCCTGAAACTTGGAGCTGGCTCCATGGGGCAGCAGGAATCCTCTTTAGGTGTGCCAGGGATGTGCGTTTCCTAGTCCACACATTAAGGACGTGCCAGCTCTTTCCTAAGTATTACCCAATGGGTTTACAAAGAGACAAAATCCACCTTTCATCCCTGTTACCATAGGCTAAAGAGAGGACAAAAAATTATGAATACTCCCTCTTGCCACCACCAGCCAATAGTCCGTATCGTAATTGCAGTAATCCCTCTAAGCTCGGGAAGCACTGGCTGGGGACGGGTGATTTAAAAGAGGCTTTCCTAACGCATTACAGTCTTCATTGTCATGCTTGGCTGATTACTGAGGGTTAAAAATGAGCCTTGGTATTGGACTTTACAGCAGGCGTGAGGTGACGGTTTAGAGAGTATACAGGTTCATTTCCTGTTCCTTTTTTTTTTTTTTTTTTTTTTCAAATGTGATTATAGTATCAGGAAAAGAAAAGTAATAAAACAGATTTGAAGAGTATATAATATTTTGCATTTTCCTATGGATGTTTTTAGCAAAGACATATTTTTGCCTTAAAAAGGAGTTGTGGTTTTCACAGAAAAATAATTAGAGCTTTGGGATTTTCCAACCAGCATATAAGAAAATTATGAAGAGATAGGGCTTCTCCTGGAATCTGGCATTTTCATAAAATAAAACCGATAGTTTTTGTTGAAAAAGGCTTACTGAATGTTTTCCAAGAAGGTCTGAAACTCTATGTTAAAGCTTTTTTTCTTACAGTCCCATCACTGGAGAAAAATTTTCAGATAGGCTCATCTTCCATTACCACACCAAAAGCAAGTGTCCATGAATGTCATGTGTAGCTGAAGGCATGGGAGATTTGGTATTTTTAAACATCAGGCTACAATGGCTCTGCCTGATAGTGCTGAGTGCTTGAAAATTTGGCCTCTTGTGTCAAAGGCTGTGGGTTTTCAAAAATAGTTTCACAGAGGAAGTCCAGCTCCTCGACTTCTAGACTACGAAACTGGGAGCTAAATAAACTGTGCATGCACTCATTTGTCAGCCACTTGCTTGCCTTCTGTGGAATAACACAGTACATACCTCCCAACCAAACCTAGAGATTCGTGGGCCTTTGGGTATTACAAAAATATCTTTGCTTCCACGGTGACAGATATTGAAAGCAAAGCTGAAAAATTATGAACCCAAAACAGAAACAGCAGGAGAGATGCCTTTTTATCTAAATTGCACTGCATTTTGTTCTGCCTTAGAAGTACTGAGAGGGAAAAAAAGGTCCAGCACAGAAGCTCCAATTCTGCAAAATGAAACTAAGAGACAATCTATCAGACCCAATTTTCAAAAAGCAATCAATAAACTGTCTAAATGTTTAAATGCTGGAGCAGTGTAAAAACCTGTGCATGCAGGAGGATGAGAGGGGGCCAAAACATATTTATGTATTGAAGAAAAGAATGCACAACTTGGGTGCTCACAGCCAACCCCTCAGAGACTGCCTCCCCATGCCCCTGCAGCAGAAGGGGCGGCGGGGAACCGGTGCCTCCGCAGTTTCAGCACTGCTCAGGAAGCACACCATGCCCTTTTCTCATTTCTAAACCCCTTGTGCAAGCTCGCTGTGTAAGTCTGTGGCATGACCACGGAGAGGCACTTCCTGCCCAACTGCAAGGATGATTTGGACTCTGAAGCTCATTTTGTAGTGTCTTTTTTTTGTGTGTGTGCGCGTGTGTTTTTGTTTGTCTGTTTTTTTTTTTCCACTCTTTCTTTTTGACCACAGTAAACTCAGGCCATAAATTCCACACCCTAGAGGCAGTCAAGCAGCTACTTCTCAAGTAGCTAAAACAATTTCAAATGCATCTGTGGCAGGTAAGCAGTATCTCTAAAAGCGTAATGAATAGCAATGCCAGGAAGCAAAAAATGGACAGCTGAGAGATGGAAAAACGGATGAAGAAGCTGAGAAATTAACAAATGGTTGACAGAATGAGCAAACTGAAACCGTTTGACTAGAAGGCTTGGACACAGTCCTGTGCCACATGCTCTATGTGACCCTGCGTGTGCAGGGGGGTTGGACTAGATGACCTCTAGAGGTCCCTTCCAACCTTAACGAGTCTGTGATTCTGTGATTCTATAAACCCTTTAAAACTAGGATGAGATAGAGACAGAAGAGCAGCAAGCAGTATGCATCACGACTGGTGGGAGCCCCTGATGGGCTGCATGGAGACCGTGGAGCCTGCCTGCACCTCCCATGGACAGCATGCAAGGATGCACAACTTTCCTTTCCTTCCTGTGCTCGAGGAAGCCCCAGCAGGCAGGGAACACCAGTGTTCTTCAATGAGACACTTCACTAAACTGCTGGGGGAATCAGGTTTGCAAGGCGCTTTGCTGAGTGCAAGCTGCAGCCCAGGGGAACTCTCACTTCCCTTGCTAGAGTATCACTGCCCTTCTTCCGTCCAGCTTCTCATCTGGACCACATCGACTTGGGCCACCCATATTCTTTAACGCTGAGGATGTTGTCAATATGCCGCATGGTTCTGAGTGAGAGATAACTAAAATAGACATTAACTAGAGCATAACTATTTAGTAAAAGAGCTGGCTGAGCTTTGGATGCATTAGCTCCTCAGTTCAACCAAGCAGGAACTTAAAGCTGGGAACATGCTCAGTCTTACTCACTTGCAGTATCAGGCCCTTCCTCAGGCTGATATTTGCAAGTCTCTTCTTGCCTGCTGCAAAGTTGTTGGTCTCCAGCTGGAGGACAGAAAGCAAAGAGGCATCAGGCAGCTATTCAGACAGCAGTTTCTTGATAAGCGAGGGGCAACGGGGCCCATGAATGCTGATGGTAATATTTGCTCAATCTTGCATTTCGTGTTCTCTAAAATATGTTGAGACTGTTGAATTTTAGATGTAGATGTTTTGACTGCCAAGTCAGTTTACATTATGAATAATAACTCATCAACATTTCACCAGTAAAGGAGATCATAATTAAAACAGACTCTAAAAATGATTTACATATTTTGCAATACCACAAGAATGTAGTGGTTTATTATGTCAAATTTGTCAAGATAGGCTTATTCCCATCTCAGGTTCTTGCACACTGCTCATGGCAAATTAACTGCAAGAACAGAACTAAGTGTGCCCACTGCTTAAAAATAAGCTAATTCTACAGAAATGCTCATTTTACTTGGACGTACTTTTGTTTTATCTCAGCCATAGCTAGCTAGCCCTTCTTCCTCCTCAGGAATTATTTCAAAAGTATCAAAAGCTGTAACAGTCCTGAAAACAGAAAGGAGAAACTAACTTGTGACCAATCTCAGTTCCCTCCTGTGCAGTCTGCGGCTGCTCCACCAAACCTACCCAAACTAAACATCAGCCTTGTCTGGGGGAAGGTGCACGCCGCTGCAAAGGGGGTCTCTGGCAGCACCTTACACCAAGGTTCACCCCAGCACTTCCAGGTAATCACCGTGCGACTGGGCCACTATTAAACATTGTCTGGTGATATTACGTAACTTGTCCTGAACTGGTCTCTTGCAATTGTTTATCTTTTGTTTTCAAAAGACAGAGAGCCTGAGAGCCTAAGCCCTTTTTAAAAAAAATACTCTAATTCACCTATGTGATTGTAAAACAACCTTTTTGTGTTGTTTTTCCCAACTTTTCCCTTTAATTTCAGTGCATGTGACTGACAAAGATCAAGTACAAACAAGCTCAGAGAAGTGTAATGGATGACTGGTTTGTTCATAAATATAAAGTTACTTCAGATTTTATACGAGTTCACTCTAAATGAAGTTCTCAATTCATTTCTTCCTAAAGTATGCATAAGTGGCTTTGATTGTGAGACATAGTAACATACAAATGGCAGAAGAAATCAAAAAGAAGCTCAGCTGAAATTAATTGGAAAATTCCAGTCAAAGTCACTAGAAATGAAGTCTGCGTGAGACATGCTACACATTTCATCTGTTTCTCTAAATAAAAACATCCACATGTAATTGCTGCATTACCAAGTATATACCTATAGCATACCCGGAGCTTGGCAGGAGCTTTTTTTTCATTGGAAAATGCTTTCATCAGAAAATACCGCGCTGTTAACACAGCAACTTATATCCACGCTAGAAAGGCTTCTGGTAGTTTGTCAGACTCAATGACTCCTTGTCAAAACGAGCAGGAGGAGGACCTACGCACCACAGAGAGCCTAGCCAAAAGCATGGTTAAGACCCCAGAGACCAGGCATGCATTTGGAGCTCGCCTCTCTGGTTGAATTCTCAGCAAAAGCCATAAGCACCGGGGAATTTGTTCTAAGGTGGAAAGAAAGGGGTTTTCAGCCCTACTAAGAGCTATACTTTGTATAAGTAATTACACCCTAAATTAAAGTTTTCAACTTATAGGGCAGGAGACTCATTTCTTCTTTCTTAATATGTAAGTATTCACTCATAACAGATCATGTACAGAGGGAAAAACTGGGAAAGCTGCATGCACTAGTTTCAGATAGATTAGAGCATTTCTCTGAGATGGAGCTGATTCAAGTTCAAACCCCCATGTGAATCACAGCGGGTAGAGCGATTTGAACACTGATCCTCAGCATCTTAGAACAGTGTCAGACTCTAACATTGACTGCACTCCTGAAATCAGCTCGTATTCAGTTTCAGGAATTTGTTATTTTGCGATGATCCTCTGTGGATTTGGTTTCCACTAGGTTGAGTTCACCACTGATCCCAGTCCACTGCTGGATCTTATACTAGTGGTTGTAGGATGTCTTCCAAAAACAATACTGAATTCCTTTACGTACAGCTTGCCCAAAAAAGGGTGTAAGGAACAATTTATGGAAGGCAGGACATGCTTTTCCTTGCTGATACCAGGTCTCATATAAAAGAAGTTAGCTCCAGATGCTCTGAGGAAGACATAAAACTTCTGTACCTGGCAATTATAGGCATTATCATGTCTGTGGAGCAGCTTTATTTTTTTCCCCTCCATTTTGTTGTTGATAATTCTATTTGGTTCCATTTCCAACTGTAACCAAACTCTTCTGAAATCTAAATGAGACAGCAAATCAGTTAATCAGCTGAACAGAGGGAGATAATAACACAGGAGAAGTCAAGGCAAGGCAGGTGTGTTCCTGCCTGCCCAAGACATCTGTTGCAAAGTGTTCTTCTGAGGCTTGGGTAGCAATAAGCGGTAGTTTGCTGTAGTGTTAACAGTCATTTTGTGTCTTCTGTGAAGGATTCCTGGTATGAAGTAGATTGTGCTGAAATGCTTCTTCTGATATTGTGTTACTAGTAGCACATACATAATATTGGTGCTTAGAAGCCAAAGAGGTGACTCTTGGGGCTAGGTCATTTATAGATGCTCAAGCTAAGATCAGAGCTGTGTTTTTTTTTTTTTTTTCCCAGTCTGATACCTGAAAGACATTTTTCAATAAGCATGCCTGTTTTTTGCAATGTGAGAAATATATATTTTTTAACATGTACTTGGTAAAAAAGAAATATATTCTATTTGACCTAGCAGGAAATGCTTCATTTTCAGGATTTTAAACCCTTTATTATTAACTATTGCTACAAATATTGTTTCAAAAAGAAGTAGCAATAATGCTTTAATATGTATTTTCTAGCTGAAACAGTCACTAGATCTGTTAAATTCTAGTTTCTGTCTTCCCATAAACCATAATTTTAATGAATAGTGCATCTTTCACTAACATATCTGAATGTTACCTGGTTTTCAAAAAATGTTGAGTGTTTTTTGTCAGCAAAAACTGTTAATGTTATGGTTCAATGAAAAAGACCACCCAAAAATGAGAACACTTGCTATTAATAAAGACAAAAATCTTTTAGGCTGGCTATGCTGTTATGAAAGGTATGCAGCTCTCTTGTTACTAAACACAGAATAAAATAGCGTAAGATAAAATCATTCCATGCAGGACAAAGAGATATCACTGAACAATGGATTTATGATTCAGAAAACATTCCACAACATCAGCCTTCCCCCATCAAAAAGGCAAATATAAAGATAGGGAACATCAGCCAAATATAGTACCAAGGGCATGCAGTGATTGTTCAGCGCCAAGTGGAAAAAGCAGTAAAACCGCCCGGAAAGTCAATGTCAGTTCAGGTTTGTTTTTCACACGCTCCGACCTACTGGTGGCGTTAGCATCTAGCACGGATTGAGAGGGAGCTCAGGGGCAGACAGCGGAGTGGACATTGCCCCCTTGCCTTGTCCATGCTCCCATGCACTGGAGCCTGCGACAGCCCTGGCAGGAGCCCGGGCAGGAGAGACCAGGCTTTCCTGGAAACACATCCCCCTCTTCCAGGCCACCTTTGGGACAGGCATCAGGGGTCTGCTCATTTCGCTGCTCCTCAGGTCAGTGGTAAAGCTGCCACTGTGTTCAGACTACGGGATGAGACACCAGTCTAGTTTCATCTTTGCTCAGCACTGCACTGAGGTCTGAATCTCGCTCTGCAAAGTTCTCTTTCTCCCTTGACTCTGAAGAGGGGCCTCTGGTGACCAGGCTTCGTCTTTCATCATTTCAGTTAAAATTTGGCTGAGATATAGCTCTGGATCCAAGTATTAAATTAATAAGACCTATAGTCCTGATAACTCTGCATCTCGCATTTTTCTGCGTAGCTCTTTTCGGCCGCAGATTCTTTATAGTGGCATCTGTCTTTCATTACATGACTGCATGGTATCTGGGACAAGGGAGCATGTAGGCATAGAATACAAACAGGAAATACATTTAATTTATTTAACTTAAATGCAACTTCATTGTGCTGAATGATGCCATGAAAGCATGACCTCCAAATGAATACTTAATACCTGTTACTTAATTTTTATTCATGTCTGGTATACTGTGACAGTTTCTCTATAAAGCAAAAGCATATCATTGCCATATAAAAATCCCAGTGACCTGAAAAGAGGAATTTACCAACTGCTGTGCTCATATGTTCTACAGTCTTTCCAAAAGCCTTGGTGCTGACCTTTCCTTTTAACTGGGAGAACATTTCATGTGATCGTGTGTGAATCATTACTGAAAGACAGATTCTCACTCTCAGGCTGTGGAAATCATTGGCACATATTTTGGTTGAACAACGTTAGAGCTATTTGAATACAAGATACTTTTAAATTGCCTTGCTCATGTGTTCAGCTCCATAGGAAAGTGAACAATGGATTTTGTTACTAAAAGTGCCATAAATTATATTTCATTTTGCTTACTGCCTAGAGAGTAATTAAAAAGCCATTTAAATGGAAAATAAATTATGTGGAAAGCATAAATTGAATTTTTGTGCAACAAGATGGTTCAATAATATAATTGTACATTAAGTTCACGGTTGAGAGCTCTGGTTTCTTTGTTGTGTTTTTTTTTTTTTTAATGGGCCTTCCAAGGAAAATTGCCCCCCAAACTCCAATGAACTGTGTATATATACACTTTCCCATAAAACACTTCTTTTAACGATTTATAATACATGGCTACATTTTTGTCTGGATGCTCTACTTATGTGAATGTCTTTCTGGTGCTGCAGCTAAGCAAACTGAACACAACTGCAGTCAAGACCAGCTCTGAAGGTAGCTATGCAAACGATGCCGGGGATTTTGCCTTCTCTTTTGGGTAGGAGGTATATTTCTCATGACAATTAGTTCTTCAGCCCTCTGCTCAATTACACTAAAGCGGTGGTTGTTATTCACAGCAGGACCAACAGATCCCTCCCACACAGAGCGGGCTGAGGCAGGTAATACCAAGTTCTGTAGAAAATGTAGATAGCATTATCACTAATAAGTCTGGTTTAGTTGTTTGACTAACAGAAAATAATATGGTGTGGGTAAAGTAAATAGTGGTTGGGTACATAATAATTTTGCCTTGAGGTCCATTTATAAAAGGGCTCAAAATAAAACCATGCACATCAAATAATTAGGAGATCTTGCATTGAATCAGAAACTTGTGACTCATGTCCATTTCTTCAAGTGCATTTTAAGAATCTTTAAGAAGGTTTTTCTGTGAATGTGGCCTGTGGGCTGCAGGAGGCCAGTGACCATTAAACCTCACTTTGTACTGATAATTGTACTAATTAGGGGCATTTGAGTAGGTTTAGACTACCAAAAAGAGTTGTTAATGTGTAGAAACATGAGTTTAATCTCTTCAACACCACTGACACTGGTGTTTTTTTCATTGGCTGCTTGAACTCTATACTTTTAGGAAGGTCTGGCTTGAGCCATTCAAAGAGCCTGTGGTGTGTGAAGACTCGCGGTAGGCTAGGCTGATGAGAAAGGGCCTGAACCCAGACAGATGCAGACCTCTGTCAGATCTCTTCACCGCAGGCATGGAAATAAAGAAAAAAGAGAAAGAACCTCCGTGACAGGTGCTCCTCCTGAGCTGAAACTTGCCGAAAGCTTGGTGGACAGAAGGCATGAACAAGGATTCAGTCTGCACTGGCAAGCAACTTCTGGCAGAAAGATACTAGGAGGATTTGCTTATCCATTATTGCCTGTGTAGAGCCTGGTGTTTCAAATAATTCTTCAAATAATTCTTTTGCTTTTAAAGACTTAAGCCTTTGCACCCGTCTCTGAGGGTCTTTCACCAACCTCTGAGGTGTGTTGCACAACCATGAGCAGTTCTTGCTTTGCCAGAATGTGAGGAAAGAAGGTGGTGAATGGCTGAAGGCTGAAGAGCAAAAGGACATTAAGCAGAAGAACATAAGGATCCCCAAATTGAGCTTCACCAAAAAAAAAGTCCAGGGAGCTGAATATACCAGACAAGCAAACACTTAGGAAATGCTGCAAAAGTAAAGTCGCTGATAAAATTTTTCAAGTGTTTATTGGCACCCACAGAGTATGTATATATTGGAGAAAAGTACAGAAATGTCACCATTACTTAGGGGTTCTGTCTGGAACTGGTGGATTACATTGCAGGAGATGATGTCTGGTCTATCAGTCTAAAAACAATTTGAGTACTTCCTCATCCTAAGCTGAATGTTGCTGCACGATAATGTCACCCCTGTGACAATGACATGAAGAAAAGCCACAGGCAGCAGGGTGTCAACAGATGAAGCTTAGGACATAGAGTTTTGTGTTTCTTCACAAAGACATTAAGTGAACTCAATGTTACCAAAACAATGGCAATATATAGGGGAGAGGGAAGCAGTGCTGGGTTTGGAATAGACCTCTATCCTGATCTCTTTAGGAGTTTACATTGATTTGACAGACATGAGGCCAAAACACAAGAGGAAGAATTTTATTTGAGCTGGTGGACTGCAACACCACAGCAGATGCCTTCCACTTGAACCCCAAGAGAAGCCAAGCAGTTTCATTGCCTTGGAGGCCATAGCAAAACAGCCCAAACCATACACTTGAGGAAGAAAAGCAGATCTTCTCACTGAATATACAAAAATAATGAAAATAAAAAAACAAGCAACTCCCATTTATTGAAACAGATAACTGATGCTAAACATATCTCAGTTCTTGATACATCAACAGGATCTGGCAGGACCCCCTAGATAAACGTAGCACAGAGTTAGGACCATTTATCTCTTGATGGGAACCTTTTTGGGTTTGTTTAATAGCCTTACATTTTTGGTTGGAAAATATGAGTTATAAGGAAAATACGATCTTACACCAAAGCATATCCCAATGTCCCTAGCACCTTTGGAAAGAGCTGTAGTGGCAGCTTATGCACCATAGCACTAGCAAAGCTTAGGTATTGATCAATGATAAAAAACAGAGGAGGTAACTTTGGCTCTGAAAAGCTGTTGTTAAATGAACGTGACCATGAATCATTTCTTGCCACCGGTGAATATAGAGGATGATTTTTTTCCCTTTTGAAAGTATGAATTTCTAATCAAAAACAAGTCTATTGGGGAAAAGCTGTGCTTCCAGCCAACTCTTTATAGATTTTGATGAAAGTGCTGGGGAGTAAAATGCAGAGGTGGAAATTGTTATGAAGCCATGTAACTTAAAACAAACAAGCAAAATTCATCAAAGTTGCAGACAAAATGCAGATTGTTATTACCAGAGCAGAAAGAGATCCTGCAAAAAAATAATTGAGATTGTTAGCACAGGGTGGCTGACGCTGCACGTTCCGAAGCTCTTTTCACAAGTAAAGGGCATTCTCTTAGTACTCTGCTGTCAGACACCCAGCTGGCTAATTCACAGCTATTACCAAAAATATGCTATAAAAGTATTCATTTTTTTCTAGATTCATATAAGCACTGATGATGAAGTTCATTTAGCAAAAATGTAAGACCAAGTCAAGCAAAGGAACTGTTTTTGGTAGGAGTAGGAAAAAACTTCTTTATTTTTTATTTTATTTTATTTTTAGGGAAAAGGAGGCATAGATATGTTTAAATCATTCAGGAGAATGGGAATTAGCTATCAAGACAGAATCACAAGAAGTGCTACAGGTAAAAAGCAGACTTTTTCAAATTGTTTTTCACTTGTCAGAGTACATCTGAAATAGGAACATTGGACTTCACAGTTTGGGGGGCAAAGATTTTACATGCAATATAGTACTATTATGCCTGTTAAGTAAAGAAGGTATCAAAATAATCATAGCATGACTCTGATCCGTGTTTTTCACTGTTACTGAACACACTTTGCCAGTAAAAGATGGATTATCACCTATTGGTACATAGTTTCTATAGCTGCAGATACAGATATGGTACTTTTGCTAACTGGTACTTTCGGACACCCTTTATCAAAATGGCACAATATAAACTGTATTGCTAGTACAACTCACATGCCATGCAAAGAGCTTTGAAAGTACTATGTACTAAGCTATCTGGAGCTGCACTGATGGATTGGATTTGGCCTGAATGCTTCAAAAAGCCCAACTAGACTGTATGAGTCTAAAACAGGCAAACACACTTGCAAGCAAAAATTAAAAATGAAAAGATGCAGTAACTCCCAACAGCTAGCTGCAAAGAAGGGCTTTCCCTGGGGCACGTTCTAAAGTTCAGGGCATTTGTGTGTGGCCTTGACTGGTCTTGGGGAGAGCCACATCCCAGTACTCTGGGGCTTGACGGGAGCCCTGCTCTGCTTGGGGGCCCCCGAGAGCTCAGGAGAAGTGAAAGAGAGACACTGCGTACGAGCAGAGGAGGGAAAGAGAACTCAAAATCTTGGAAAACCCCCAAAGTAGAGTTTAATTATTAATATCATTTATATATCTACTCTTGTCTTGTCTGCAGGCCTCTGGCAAGTTGAACATACGAAACACTATTTGTTTCCATAACTATTTGTTTCCAACAGCCATTGGGCTCGAGTTGTTTGATTTTCCATTACAACAACAACATGCTCAATGCACTTTATTCAGATTGGATAGAGGATTCAAATATCTAAGGAATAAAAATAGGAAAGCTTGTAAAATGCGCTTTGAGACAATTTCTTCTTTTGTCTGGTTTCCAAATGAAATAAGACTTGTGCAACCACGCTGTCTGTGTGCCTCTGCCTGCCTGCCCATCTCTTTGAATAAGGTTTGAACCCATTCAGAGGTTCCAATGAAATTTGTCAGAGGAGCAGAGGTATCAACAAACTATGTTTGGTCAAAATCAGAAACTTAGAGAGACTCCAAAGCAGTGCAGGTGATAGGCTCTAAGTGTGGGGTTATGTGGTGTAACAGATGGAAAGGCTGCAGTCTGAGCCTACGGTCAGATTTTATCACACAGCAGAGAATCTGCACTGGGCTGCATGAAAGCAAGAGAAAGCAAGATGCGAATAACCCACTCAAAGGCATTTTTTAAACAGAGCTTGAACCTAACTAGACTTAGATCAGCCAATAACAGGAAAAAAAAAGTTTGTAGGAAACCAATTTTCCTTAGTTTACATATTAATGAAACTACTTTTATCACACTAACCTAGCATAGATTGGGCTACCCAAGTGCTGGCTTTTTTACTC
>JAWLRI010000959.1:1144500-1168594 GCA_034781795.1 Crypturellus tataupa | reverse complement strand
GTGATGACTACAATGAAAAAAGGTATCAGTCTGACCTCAGGATAGCAAGTTCACTTCTTTGTACTTTGGAGCAATTTCTCTTTCCGTTGTCTGGGCTCCTCTCATCACCCTGCCATTGCCACCTGGGAAATCCTTCTTTGGAGATATTCAACACATACCTGGACGTGACCCTGTGTCATGTGCTCTAGGTGTCCCTGCTGGAGCAGGAGGCTTGGACTGGATGATCTCTAAAGCTCCCTTCCAACCGCAATCATTCCGTGATTCTGTGAAATGTCCTGTGGTCACTGCTTATCAGTGATATAGGTACATCATCTCTTCTGCACAGGTAAAGAGACAACAGAAAGAAAAGGAGAGGAGGGGAGGGGAGAGGAAATTATGAGTATTCAGCATGTTATTTTGAATATGAATATGGATATTTAGTTACATAAATTTTTACAATGATTCTGAATTCTGCTGCTTCTTGTGAACCATTATGAGGGGAGAGGAATTATGATTAATTAAGCTTAACAAATGACACAAATGCTGTAAGTTTAACTTAGGCTCAAAGAGCTCAGATGACTTGATGACTTTTCCAGCAGTGGCAGCTACTTCTTCAGGATGTTGTGTTCATAACATGTTCAAAGCTTTGTTTTTCTTCAAACCTGTAATAAGTACATGTACCTCTGTACCACAGATTACATGGTGCTTAAAATGGGTTGAGAAAAAAACACCAGCCTACAACACAGACATGTTTTCCGCAATCCACAGTATTCTGTGTACTGCTAGAGTGAAGGCAGCATTCTAACCTCAAAGGACAATTTTAGGTAGCAAAGACAAAATGCTCCAAAAGACAGATCTGTTCTAGGGACACAATCACTACATCTCATTTCTTTCCTCAGGCATCTGCAAAGGTAGGGGGTAGTGGAAGAATTAAAAAGAAAAGGTATTTCTGTGTGTGTGTAGGAAAGTAGCGTGTGTGTGGTAGCTCAGCAGCTCTGAGTGCCCACTGAACCCCGTTTTTATGAAGGAGTAACCCCCCACAGCCTTGGTAGTACTGATGAATCCCGGGTGTTTATGAAGCCTTTCAAACTGCACAGGAAAGAGATGTGGCCATATAGACATTCCCTGGCTCTTGGACAGTTTTATCCAAGACTCCTCTACACCTGTTGGCAGTGCAGTTATTCTGTGGAAATGTCCCGTAGTCTTACCCCCTCTGTAATACATTGTGTCATTGTATAAGGACCTATATTTTAATTCTTTTCTCTGTGTTAATGACAGGCATAGAAGCAGAATAACATTAAAATATCTTTAGCAGTGCAGTCTACAGTGGAAACAATATCTGTTCCATTGTGTAGAAAAGGTAACATCTTTGAAGTAAGGGATGAGAAACTTACTTTATTTGTACAAAAAAAAATTTTTTTTCTGATTGCATGCATGATGCAGTCTCTTAAAATATATATGCAAACCACTTAAATTCACTGCTAACTTGCACTGACATTCCATTAAGAAAGTTTCTATTTACCAGATGTTATTCCACAGTTACTATTGATAGTTTACATGCTACTTACAGGGAGGAAGCATTCTCTCAGATGCGATTGTGGTAATTATTAGCAAATGCTCACTGGCAAAAGATAATTAGCAGGTAATTATTAGGAAATAGAGGCAATCAAGCCCTGGAAAAAAAATCTCCACTGGGATCAGAGACTGAATGGAGGAGACAAGGAAAAACACCTTTTAGGAGCTTCAAAAATAAGACTTAATTAATGTAGAAAAAAAATATTCAGCATAGCAAGCTGAAGCTACAGATCTTCATGGAAAACAGCAGCCCCAGCTGCAACCTCCTTCACTCTAAGGACGGCTGTGTTCAAGGAGGGTTATGATTAGCAGGTTTGCACTGGGTGCCTTAAGAATAGCAATCAGCTGAGAGCACAGAAAGCCGGTAGGAGCGTACAGAAGTAATTGCTGCTGTTTCCATACAATTGTAAATGTAATGCACTGAGAGACTTAAGGCCCAGCACGTGCTGCTACCTAAAACAGGAGGAAGAGGATAAGAATGCAGTTGCAGAATTGAAAGCTCTTTTTAAATAGACCATAGCAATTTTAACTCTTCATTACTGAAAGGCGGGACTTTTGACTTGAGGGTATTTTATTAAGTATATATCTCTCCATTCATCTTCAGGGCAACATAAACAAGGAACCCTTGTTTCCGACATAGGCCCCTGTCACACACACAGCAGCTGACGGAACAAAGAACCACATTTGTTCGTGCTCAGACTGACACCACCGAATGCACATTGCTACCAAAGCCTGGGGCTGCTGGAGAGGTACTGCGCTAAGTTCATAGAAATAATCCCCTCATCATACTCCATGGTGCAATCAGCTTTTGTGCTAATATTTTGGTTAAGAAGACCACATCGGGCAAGACTGTAGAAGCGTATTGCACATGAAGTTGACCGGCTGATTCATATTCTACCTCTACTTTAAGAGGTTGGTTACTTTTTCAGCCATGAAAGTGCAAGATCTCTTACTTTACTGCTTTATGGTTATTCTGCGTTTACTCATGCCAGATATCACTTCTGATGCTCAATCACCCATTCCCCCTTGGGATAACGGCAGGGCTCAGACGGGGCTGGTTTTCTGCTTTATGAAACAGAGAAGTTAACCCAGCACTGGGACAGCTGGGACATAGCTGTCAGTTCCTTTTCATTATCAGCAGCACCCAGCTGGATGTCTGGAATTCACAGACACTGGGGGAGAATCATGTTTGCTTGAATTTTAAAAACAGGTTGCTTGCTGTGAATGAATACCCTGCAACAGTTGCTCAGCCTTGCCTCTCTGAAAGCAAAAGTAAGCCGAAAAGCAGAAGAGAAATTGAACTGCTCCTTGCTCATCAGTTCACAATCTGATTAGCACTTGAGAGTTTTGCTTCTGCTTCAAAATAATCTGCACATGAAGTACTTTTAAAAAGACCATATTAAAACCAAAGCTAATAAACCCCCAATTCTCACTGCTTGAAAACCAGTGCCCATTGGCACTAATCCCTTGTGGAATAACTAATTATGCAACTCTAGTGGCATTGTGATTTGCATGAGCTTTGAATGAGAATCTATTGAAAGACGCTTTAAAGCTAAGTTTGTAAATGATGATTTGTTTGCCACGTGTCAAGTGAGGAACCTTTGCTTAATCCAGACCAGAAAATCTGTTAATTCAAAGGTCAAAGCTCATGCAGTGGCATTATTGTTTGTAACAAGAAAATTTACTGAATTTCTCCTAGCAGGAGCTTGCAGCTGGTGTCTGTGACAAGAGTTTAAAGTATTTCCCTTCTTAATCCAAAGTAGCAAATGACTTGGAGGATTCTTTTACTTCATGACCTCTCTTGTAAAATTCCCAGTGCTAAACTAAGCTTGTCACCTGTGACAGATGAAGACGGCTCCCTTGTGCTACTTGAGATTCCACTTAGCTCTAGCCTTTAGTTCCCTTCTCTTTTGAATTGAGCTTGGTTTCCATATTTCCAATAAGGAAACAGTACATCAAGAATACTGACAGAGACATCTTTTTCCTTCCTTTATTTTGCCCTAAGCGCTACGTGTAAAACATCCAAAGTCATTACATTGTCTTAGACCACCCAGAATAGTTTGGGCTAGACAGGTGGTCATTCAACTCCTCTTTCTTAGAAGTTTGAGCTATAACTCATATAGCTGAAATCAGCAAGTATTTTAAAGAACATTGTCAAGCTTTATTTTGTCCCTTTTATCCTGGATTCAGTTTTCCACTTGTTGTGAGCAAGACGTTTTGGTCATCCCTAAAATGTTAAATCTGGGCTATGCCTTACACATAACACACTTCTTGTAATGACTGAGAAATCTCTGTCTATTCTCTATTTCAGTTTTAATAGTATCCTGAAATAGCCATCACTCAAAAGTATAACCAAGCTGTCAGCTTAAATAACTAGTTCTAAATGCTTGAAAAAATACAACCCTTTTTTTTAAAAAGGGCAACTTACATATAAAAAAAGCTACCTAACAAAACATGAGAACTATGTTTATGTATAAGAGTAAGTGAAGACCTCCTGTTAAACTAACTAAAACTGTGAAAAGTAGGACCTCATGCATGGCGATGATGTGATGCCATTTTTCTCACATTCTCTCAGAACTTGTCTAGTTACATATAGACTCATTTGAGAAAACCTCCTGTGTAAAATATGATCTATACTATATATATTTATAATATGCAATTGTCTTCAGTGAAACTGTTGTAGAATCCCAATGTAAAAGTTCCTTCTGGTGCTGTTATATGCTTTAAGGCATTAACCAGTGGCTTGGTGCCAATATACTTTGTGACTTTAAGGCATTAACCAATGGAAATTCAGTCTTATTGAGCTGAGACACATGATCAGAAGTTTACTGGAATTATTATTAAGATGTTTAAGGCAGGACAGAAGGAAACCCCAGAGTTTAAGGAGTTTAGCACCAAGCAGCAGTGCACGCTCTTACACTATTTTTGTTTTGTTTTGTTTTTTACTGAAGTATATTATTATATAGTCAAAAAACTCTCCCTTCAGATATAAAGTAAAACTATTAAGAAATGTAATCTCACTCCATCTCCCTGCTAAAGCCTTCCAGGATTCTTTGTAAGGCAAAATCATTGTGTTCCCACTCCCCAAACTCTTGAGTTCCAAGTGAGTTCCTAGTGACGTGGTTGGCCTGCAGAAAAGCTTCTTTTCTTTCTCAGCCAGGGTCTTGGTTGATTGAAATCTCAGCTAGACTGGGTGTTATGCATTATTAGTTGTCTGTCTTTTGGTCTTTCTGTATCTTTCCAGTGAGGCTTGGCCTCATGGTCTGTGCACACGTGTATCTTCACTGACATGAGCTCAGAGTGGAGTATTCTAAAATATTCTGTCTTGCAGCCTGACAATCCCCAAGCTAAAACCAGCTCCTCAGAACACGCACATTGTGTACTGAAGTCCAGCAGCTCAAAAGGTGGAGGGAGGAACAGGAGGACTGTCAGTTTTACTTGAGTTCAGTGGTGAACACAGCAGGAGATGACAGCAGAAAATCCGGTTTACAGGATTATACCTGAAAGGAAAAGGTATTTTGTAGAAATCAGCAGACTATCTCCTTTCTTTTGGGACCCTGACTAAGTTTGGTAGGAAAAGTTGCAGCTCCCATTTGACTCTGAAGCATGATTCTGTGATACCTGTAACACACACTAACGATCAGGTGTGATTAAGATAAGGCCTGGATATAAAAGGGCTTTTCTGTTAAGCAAGGCAGAGTGCCCAGTGAAGTGTTCTTTTGTTTCCATGTTCATACTGTTCTTTCTGTGAGAACAGAAACACTCTATGGTAAAATTAGAGTAGCTTGGAGAGGCCAAAGCCAGAGGAGGCATAAAGTTTTCTGGGACAAAGTTAATCCACCAGATCTTGTGTTGAGCCAAAAGACTAACTTGCTATCAGACCAGTTCTTCGCATTGTGGACGAGAAGCATCTTCTATGTGGCACTCAGCAACACAACCCAGCTCCCTGGATGACTGAAATACAGTCATAAGCTTCATTTTAAATATCTCAAATTCACCTTTTCTTTCTCGTTTTTTTTTTTTCTGAATGTGCATAAGTTACAGGAAAGTGATACGATCGAGCAAGATGGTGAATATAGGCTATGCCTTTACCACTACATAGAAAATGGTCAGGAATTCACCTCCCACCACCAAGTCAAGTCCCACAGATCCTTCCAGAGCATAATTCTCTTGTTGAATTGGTCCGAACACAGCTTAGGTAGCCAAGTGCCCCCAAAATTGGGCAGAGTTCAGTGTTTGTATGTCCTCCCTCAATCTTCTTCACTTTGCAGTATGGAAATACCCATAAAGAGTGGTCTGAATGCCTTCATTCATGTGGACTATATGTGGGATATAAACAGGCAAAGCTTTTGATGGTTTGATGGTTCTCCCAGTTCTTTGGATATGTGGCCACACATCTAATTCTTTAGACAACATCAACTTCATAATCCCTGGATTCTTCCAATATCTGAAGTTGCTCTCACCATGACAATTTTTCTCCAAATTTGTCCCTGTGTGTGGCTGCAGGAAAGAGGCCCTTTGAAGTGCACCCAATATAGAGAGCAGTATCCTTTGCCCAAATCCAGGCATTTTAAAAATGGGAAAAACTTCAAATGGCAATACTTAAAGAACAGCATTGATCCAATTCTCAAAATGGGAATCAGTGGTTACTCCACTATCAGGAGATGAACTACAGCAGTATAAAACAAGCAGAAAATGCTAACATCCTACAGTTGATTTAGCAAAACATTAGCATGAAAGCACCCAAGGCTACATTTGGAATAGGTTTTAAATGTGTAAAAACCTACCAAAAGCTTATCTGAATTCTACTAATTTGGGTACATTTTTCAAAAACACAATCCTGAAATAGAGCTCCTGGGATTCTTCCTATTTTCTGTTGTTTGCCCATTCCCATACTTCTCATCTACTAAGTCTGGCAAGTTGCTTTCCCCCATTTCTAAAATATATAATCTATGTAAATTACTTTCTTTGTGCAGATTGTCTACTCACTTCCTCAACAAATACCTTGAAAACAGGTGAGATCCAAGGTGACGCTGAATTCAACTTCAGGCTCCAAGAACAGAGATGTGTAGGAGGGACCCAACAAAGAACGGTATGTGCCACTTGCTATAGCACCACGGAAATCAAAAAAAAAGATCGCTAAATCTTGTGGAACACCTGAGTTATAAAATCTTACCTCCCTCAAAATCCACAGAGATTTTCATGGAGTTTACCCACAGAGCTGGAGAAATGATTAAACCAAGCAGGCTGACTCAATGTTTTCTAGCTACGTGAATTCTGTTCTAATGCATTCCTATCCACAGCAGTGGTTGAAAAAGAAAAGAAAAGCCTTTGATAATGAAGAAGCTAATGTATCCAAGCAAGATCCCTGTAACATCCCAGAATTTTAGAGCAGGTGTCAAGGCTTTCCTATTAAATTTTGCATGCTCCTGCCACAATTTGCATGCCCCAGTAAATGCCATATAATTCAGGAATAAGACATCATTTTGTGTCTGCAGTGCTATTGCCCTGTGAGGGTGCGCACTCTCCTGAACCTGGGCGATGCTTAAGAGCAGCTTAAGGTATTTCAGGTGTTCAAGTTACCCTAAGGATCCTATGTAGGATACAAACAGGGGAAATATCCACTGAAGAAACCCTTCTGTAGTAACAGCTGGGGAATGTTCCCATAGTGGATGCTTTGTGCTGAAAAAGATTATTTTCATTCTCAGAATCAATCTTATTTGTTAAGAATAATTACTTTGCTTTGGCACAGAAATAGAATATAGGGAATTAAAGACAGCATTATTCCTAAGGCAGGTGTCACTCAATTTTATAACTACCCCTCGAATTCAATACTTGATCCAGATTAATTCCCCTGCGAAGATGAGCCCTTGGTTTACATTGCAGCCCTCCTGCCGAAAGGGATGTGACTCGGATGCTCGGCACGCTGCAGCAACGCAGCTGATTGCCATGGTGACAGCTAGCAGCAAAGAGGAAGGGAAGCTGACTAAGCGCTGGCTCCCCTCCCTTGTGATCCAGAGCAAGGTGATCTGGATTAAAGTGCAGTTGCTCCTGCACTGGGTAAACAGGAACTCACATACGTAGTGCTTTACCGCCTTCTGCCTCGCTCCTCCTGGCAATGCAAAGGTGAGCCATGGTAGACAAAAACGAGATGCAGCTCCTTCTGGTTGACTCCAGACTGTTCAGAGCAATACTTTTACGAACACAAAACCTGTCAACTGCTCTTCAAATACCCATGATAATGTGGCGAAAACCAATCGATAGATAATTATTTCAGGATGCTAAAAGCACTTTGTACCCTAGTGGAGCATCATTTAAGAAGAAAGAAACAAGTGAGACTTCACTCTGTGTCTTTAGTATAAGCAACAGATCTGTAACTCGCAACCCGCTTTTCTGTATATTTGGAAATAAAAGAGTATCTTCTTGTGGTAAGTAGAACCAAACACAAACAACTCATACTCTAACTTGAATCTGCCTCAGGAGGAGTAAAGAAAAGGAAAGTTATTTTGGTACCACATGAAAGATTTGTTAGAGGGTGTATTTTTTTTCCTGGAATTAACAGCTGTCTTTTGTTTTGATCATTGTGTATATAAAGAAAATAATGTCATAAGACTCTGAGCACTTTCAGCTCTTAAGGGCACTCGGCGTTGCCAAGGAGAAAGCCTAAAGTTTGCATAACAGCAAAAAACAGAGCAGCTCTAATTTTGCAAGTATGTAGTTTTTCACTGTAGCTGAAAACTCCAAAAGGAAGCCTCATTCCACTTCCAGCACAAATCACTTGTTTGTGTGACTTTTTGGCACCAAGCAAAAGTCTAGGGAGAAAGAGTTAGGTACTTTTCAACTAGCAAGCATCCATTTCCTTCTCTGAAGCTGCAATATTCATTGTTGAAATACATCTTTAAAAACAGGAAGTTTTATCATTATAATTTTCTAGCAACCTCGCCCTTTCTTGTGGACCCAACCCTGGCTGCAAATCATCTGCTTTGATTCAAACCCAACTATTCTAAGACTGAAACGCAGGTATTTCCTATTTTGCTTTAAAGCACATATGACGGACTTAGAAACCCTTCTCAGGCTGATTCATGCAGCCCTGAGCAGGAACCCATCTTATTAGGTTTTTACACGGGATACTCGTACGTTTGTATCACGCGTTTGCTCATGGTTTATTTCTGCGGAGTAGAGGGAATGCAGCGAGATCTGCTGCACTGAGGAAATACTATCTGAGAGGAAAGCAGCAGCAAAGGGCTGAGAGCAAATCTGCAGGAGCTACTGCGCAGAGGACGTTTCTAGACGTACAAGCAACAAGTAGATGCCTCTCCTGGAAAGATTTAGCAGAAAGACCCATCTGCACAAGAGCACAACAGCCTCAGGCCTGCAGAAGTGCATGTGTAA
Source organism: Crypturellus tataupa (assembly GCA_034781795.1). Classification (NCBI taxonomy): domain Eukaryota; kingdom Metazoa; phylum Chordata; class Aves; order Tinamiformes; family Tinamidae; genus Crypturellus; species Crypturellus tataupa. The sequence continues at coordinate 1,159,648 of JAWLRI010000959.1, read as the reverse complement.
ATATTTAGTCCCATCTTGGAAGGCTCCTTGATGGTGCAGGAAGAGCCAGACTGCAGCAGTGCTGGCCTATGGCACCATAGGAAGCCCCACGGAAACCCTCAGGCTCAGCACTCCTGCAGAAGAAATGTCCCCTGAGCTCCCACCAAGGCTGTGTGTGCCACACAGTGAGAGAAGCCCTCCCTGCTCCCGTACTGCTGAGCCCCGAGGCAAAATTTGGTCTGGGCCTGAGGTGTCATCACCTTCATCTCAGGCTTTGGCTCTCAAGGCCTGTGAAGAGATCCCAGGGCAATGGTGGCAGAGAAAGGGACATGGGATCATACTAAAATCCCTGCCAACGCTGCTTTATTCCCAGGAAGGCTAGCAACAGGTGAAGGAGTGCTAATCCAGGATCGCACACTCCACACTTCATTGTAACCATTTGGGTAAACCCTAAAGCTCTTTTTCATGTTATTTTCTTTTATTTTCCCCTTCAGATATTCACTTCTTTGCATAGAAGTCTGGAGGGGCACTGTATTGGTATGAGGGAAAAAATATGCAAGTTATTTGCCCCTCTTTATAGTGTGTTGTGCCTTTATGGCATGACTGCTCCACACGTAGCAAAGATTTTCTCATCAACTGAGTTAGCTACAGAGACAGGAGACAGGGCTGAGCTGGAAGTACTGAACTACCTTGGTAAAAGCAGGCATTAAAATCAGATTCTGATTCAGCTGATTCAGTTTCTGAAGCAGCTGATAAAACGTCCTCAAGCGGCTCTACTACCCGCTGCTGCTGTGTATCTGGTTACTCTTTAGTGCTCAGTTCCTCCTTCTGCTCTCTCCACTCACAGCGCCTGGGGCTGGGAGACTTCCCCCAGCTGCCGGGCCCAAGGTCGTGCTCGGCTGCGGGGCCTCCGAATTTCGTTAGTATTCCTATGGAAATCCCCTGGGGCATCTCCAGCAAAAGGGCACATGCGTGCAAACCAGCCAGGCTGCCCCTGCTCCTTGCCAAGGCTTTCTGTGGAGCAGAGGGGACCTCCCCAGGCCAGGGCTGCCCCAGCCTGGTGCAAGTATGATCCAAAATGCCCAGGGAGTTGCTGAGGAAGTGGTGAGGCCTGGCTACAAATAGGGGTTGTGTCCTGGCGGTGACCTCAGTAGTCAGCAACTGCAGAAGACTTGTGGTTTAAAGCAGCATTTCCAGTGCTTCTTACTCTCTGAGATTTGTTTTGCTTCGGACACGCCAATATACATGAAAAAAAGTTGAAAGAGGGATTTTGCATTTGCAAACACAACACTGTTGCCCGCTGAGGAGCGTTTTGCAAATCCTCTGCAAACAGGAGAACAGAAACTCACCAAGGAAAGTGCACTGGGCTTTACGCACAGACTACCTACACGATGATGCCCAGCTGTCTGACAGGGACATGCTCTCTTGAGCTTTTTTCAGCCTATCATTACTGGTAATTCTTGAACACGTCTAGGTTAGCCCCCAGGAAGAAGGGTATAGTTGTGTGAAGCAGGATATTCAAATAGAAAAGTAAGGAAAGGACTTTATAGACTGGGAAAGAAACGTGAGTAAGAATAGGAGAGTTGATCTGGTAGTCCAAAATCTTTTCTCTGAATCTTTTCCCAGTCCTTTACCTCTCCACACCTTTGTTATGTGATTATGACCAGAGAAGTCTAATGAGTTCACTCGTACCTAAGTGATGTGCATATTTATATTGAAGCCCCTGGGGCATGAGCACTCTGCTACCCACCGTATCCTGAGGCAATGGCAAAGGACCAGGATAGCTGAAACAACCCTGTTTGCAACGATTTGTCACAGGGGACTGGGATACATCTTGTTTGATGGTGTTTATCATAAGATTAATGGGTGCAGTGCCCAACAGCCTCGCCTGTGGTTTCTATGCATTGCTCCGAGCAAAGGACTAGCATAAAGCTTTTACTGACCCCAATAAGTAGAAACTGAGCAGAAGATGACAGGCAGCAATGGACATGAATGATTTAAGATCAAATGAGGGAACACTGATCAGCACAACAAGCAGTGGTATCACTTCCTTGTTGCAGTTTAGATTTTTGCAGGCAACACAGCAAAGGACATTTTTAAGGGTGCATTGAAAGAGCTGCGAAGTAGGCTTTTACCAGTGGGCTCCGTAGTGAATTCACATGGATTTTAAGGGGCAATGTGGGGAAGTGGTGAGCCCAGGAGGGAGCAGATGAAACTTTGGTAGCAAAGATGGTTAGCTCTTGCTTGAAGCAGTCGCACCAGGATGCAAGTGATGGACGTAGCCAAAATGTTGTGTCAGGAAAAAGGCAGTCCATGGGAAAGTCTGATACTGGAGGAGAGAGAAGCAGCTGAGAGTCTAAAGCAGAAGGGCAGGGCAGTTGATGACAGTCTGTTAGGGAGAGACAAACAGCCTCTCTTTTCTCCACAGCCTTTGAGTATGCAACGATGATTAAGATCTAACCTAATTTATATTGACTGTAGCTATTGCTATCTCACTTATCCTGGTTCTTTGCAACATAACCCCCTGCTCACGTTCTAGCCATCACTCAGCTCTTAGCAATTACGATTTTGCATAGGAAAAGGGTGACTTTCCTTCCCACCCACACACACTTTCTTATTTATTGCTGTGGCAGCTTGTCAGGCTTTTTGTGCACAATAGTGATTCTTAAATCCTTGGGCGCTGAATTTCTTGCTCTGAAATCTTCCAAACCGTTCTACACAATATTATTGTATTTTTCTAGCCCACAAAGCATTTAGGCAGTCATCTGTAATGATAGCTTTATTGTAGCTAGCACAAAAATTCTAGTTTTGCATGTAGTGCAAATCATATGTACAGCAAAGTTTTCCATTTCCTCATGTGCTAGGGATGCACACGTGCAAACCCTATCTTTTTATATCGGATGCTGTACATGTGTTGGTCAGGCACTTGCTAAATTACAAATATGTCAGAGTATCAGTCCCTGATGTTTTGTTTTGTTTTCATAGAATCAGAATGGTTGGAAAAGACCTTCAAGATCATTGAGTCCAACTGTAAAAATCATTTTGTTTTGTTTTGTTTTTATGAAAGTTACAAGAAAACACTGTTCTAAACCTTATAGCTCATTTTTCAGAGGCTAGGTGCTTCACAAGCTTCAGTTCAGTAAACCTGAGCGGAGTGTCATTCTTTCTTACACTAACATAATAGCTAGTGTATAGACTAGACTAGATTATGTTAAAACACAGTCACAGAGTTTAAGGCATGCTAGTGAATTATATAAGGAAGGGGAAATAAGTATGAAAGAGTTAAAAGAAATATCATCTCTTTAGTTTTATCAGTATAGCTTTCTATACAAGTCTAGAAATATGTTCCATGCTCTTCAATGAATTTTAATAGTAGCTAATTTTACAAGAAGACCTAAAGCAAAATAAAACTTACAAATCTGCCTGTAACTGGACATCACAGTCCCCATAGACTCCAGAAGAGAAACCATTCATTATCGGATTGCTGTTTTTGAGAGAAGTGTGTTTTTTCCTCTTGGCTATGGTGGTCCAAAAGTGCCACTGCTGAAAATAGTTTAATGATCAACTCTGTATTAAAGGAAGGTTTTTTAAACTCCTTTGACAAAATGAACATGCATCTGTTGAGACGAATTGGTCTATGTATCTTCTAAGCACACCAACTAAGCTTTTTTGTTTTTGATTAAAAATAACCGTAACATATAAGCAATTAAGATATCTACTATTTTTTTCCATTAATCCTCATAGGAAATCAAAATAGACTGAACAAAGAGTTCATCTTAGGAATTTGCCCAATTGCATTTTGTTTTAATGCTGCCTGTGTTTGTTAATAATATTTTATGCCTGCTCTTAATTTACTGATTTTGCTTTTGTTTGTTTGATTATTTGATTTAATTTATGTGAGGGGATAAAGGGATGCTAGCATTAGACTGCGTTTCATTAGTCTTGGTCACCCTGGAACGTTTCCAGCTGGCTGGATAGGAAGGAAATAGAAACAGAAATCAGGGTATGTGCTACTTATACTGACACATGACCTGTCAATGTACAGCAACAGGTGAAAGAAGCACTTCTGAGTTCCTCTCCTTAAAAAAGAGCATTTTCCTGTTGTGAGAGATGACACAAGTCCACATTGTTTCTTTCAGAATGCTTTTAGTTTCATGTTACCAAGAGATGAAATGGTACCTAAAAAGATTCACTTTTAAGTATTGAGGAAACAGCCAAGTTGCAGGCTATTGGCAACTTTTCTTCAGCTAAAAGTGGCTTGTTATTTTTATCACTCCAAACATTTTTTAGCATCCAGATTTGCTCTAGGTGGTTTCCCCAGACAATTATGTAAAGAAAGCAGCCCTGTACTATTCATTTGTCTTTATCTTGCTTCATGCTGTGCTTGGTGGCAGAGCGTTGTTTGTCACTTTTCCTTGTTTTTTTCATGAGAAATGAGAGATCACCAAATTCTTTGCTGGACAGTGCAGCCCTGCATTTGTGTGTGTTTGTACAGATTAAAACCCTGGCTTAGTACAGTGTTAGCTTTGGACCTAGCGACTAGATTTAGGCTTGTGTAGTTTGGGTTGCTCCATTTCTCCAGGTTGAGCATGGCTAAAAACCTTGGATACTCATGCCCAAAATGGCCTTTCTGTAACATAGCAACCACAAAAAAAAATAATGGGGATTAGGCTCATCTACCAGGTCTGTTGCAGCAGCTGAGCTTATAATATCTCTAAATTCAAGAAGGATGAGGATCCATGAGTACTGTTAATTAGTAGAACTACTGCTAGAAGAGGAGGAGAGGGGAAGAGACCACTGAACCAAAAGAAGAAGAGAAAACAAGTGGAGGAATGATATGAGAGAGAGGAAAAGAGAAGCAAACAGAGGAAGACAGAAAAATAAGCAAAACACAGTAGTTTGTGGAAGCCATGAAAGGAGAAATGCAAGTGAAAGGGGTGGTATTGAGGAGCACATCAGTGAGCAGCACTGCTCTCCTACTACGCTTGGGCCTCTGTGTGATCTCCAGCACCAACCTGGTGGCATCTTCTCATATGTGCTTCCTGGTGACACATCTACACTGAGTGGGTACCAAAAACAGTCCGGGTGGCTTCTCCTCAGCTGAACAGGACAGTAACAGATTAGGCCCTTTGGGAAGGAATGTTAGTGGAAAATATATTGGGAAGTCCCTTCTGGTCCAGGCAAACAGACAGGAGTTAAACCACACATAATTGTGAAAGCAAACGTTTCCACCAAAGCTGATGTTCATATCGCTTTCTTATCCATTTTTATGCTGAATTAACTTAATGTAGAGTTACTGGAATTGGCTGAGGTTAAAAAAATATAGCACTTCCCCACTGTCATTAGCCTCCAGTAAACAGCTTATTGGGAAGATGATGTTTGTGAGGCCATGTTCATTTATTATTTTTATTCTGATGCTTCACCATTTTTAGTGGCTGTGTCAAAGAAAAGTCAGTTGCTTGAACCAAGCTGCGATTGATTGAAAAGCCCTACCAAAACCCTGAAGACCAATTCCCATGTCCTCCTCTACTCATTCACTAGTCATGAAAAGCTCCCCTTGGTTTGCCAGATTTACAACTTGGAACTTTCCCCCTGCACTGTGTAATCACTCTTTTCTGGAGCATGAGCAACATGTTGTAATAATCAGCTGTTCTCATGGCGGTGGGAGTTGTAGTGTTGTCAGTGTTGTTTATTGAGGTATTGGTTAAATTGTGCCATCATTTGCGTGAGTGGGAATCCAAAGAAATAATTAGCCCAATTTTCTCAGAAATTGGTTAATTCTGGGCCATTTTGGCTCATTTTTTAAATTTCTACATTTGTTTTGCACTGCCTGCCATACGACTTGGACAGCCAAACATACAACAGCAGAACTTCCATTTGAAAATGTTGATGATTAGTACACTTCTACCATAGCTATCTGCAGCCTTCTAAACCACTGCTTTGCTTCTCAAAACAAAAAAAAAAAAAAAAAAAAAAAGGCAAAAATAGGAAGTTCGCTGCCAGGTTACTAGTGTTGCAGAATTAAATTAATGTGTTAATAAATTAATCATGCGGTCAGTTTACATGCTTTCATTTTGTCTTTGAAAAATGTTTGCAATGGCACTTTGGTGTTTGACTAATCAGTTCCATATTCGTACATTTTTCCACAAGTAGGTAACTTGATCTGTAAGTAAAGTTTCAGAGCAGTATCAACTGCAAACAGTAAGGTTTACTTTAGTAATTTATTTAATGGTGAGAGCTTGCCAAAGTTTGAAAGAATTGTGTTACGGCTAAGTCAGAGTCTTGTTTCTTACAAGCACATACATTAACCAGGCAATTAATTTTTTCACTGCCTATTTTGTTGTGTTCATTGTAGGACATATTTTTTAACATATATCAGACTAATGACTAAATATACTACAAAAATTTATTCCAGACCTTTTTTTTTTTTTTTTTCATAGTGGCTTTTCTACACAAATTCTCCACACTGAAGCCGGTCCCTGGTGAAACCGACGGGGACAAGCCAGGAAATGAAATTGTGAGAATCTCAGGCTTGAACTGGAAGGCAGCCAGGGTATCCTCCAGAGCACGAGCTCAGAGCAGGCAAGAAGGCTTCTGCCTTGAATGTAGGTCATCGCTCAGTTATGGAAATTCACTGCCTAGAATACCATGCAAAGAGCTGCCATGAAGCAGCACTTTAGGGAGGCAGGGCAAAAACGTAATACTTTCTGTGTTGTAATTACATCAGTGCAGGGGGAGAGGCTCCTGTTTGTTTTAGATTTCTTTACTCTCTTTTCTCCCCCGCCCCCGCCACTAAGCGAGGCAGATGAACATCTGACATCGCTACAGAGAGTCCTGAGGGCATGTTTCATTTTGGACCGTACTTTAAATACAAAATTTCTTGACATAAATGAAGCATCTGTCTTTTATCTTTTTTAAACAGATTATGCTCAAGGAAAAGTTCCAGGCTGAATTCTATTGTCAAAGAAAAGAGCTGTGTGTGAGCTAATCTCCTATTGTCTGCAAATCCCTGCCCACAAGCCCGCCCGCAGCAATTAATGGGAATCTTTCCCTGCTGAAATACCGGGAACTACAATCACAAGCAGACAGGAACACACATACATACATACGGATGCATGTTGTGGAGATCTGACTTCTGTTCGGCTCTGAACTCTGCGAAAGTCAAATGCAAAGTGTGCTTGCCATTTTCATTTAACCACACAATTAAATACACTGTGCCTGAAGCACAATATTGTGTATCTAAAAGCAAGGGAGAGAAAACTAGATTGGTTTAAAATAAGAGATGACAAACCTTTTTTTGGCTTTTATTTCACTGAGTGGTCCTGTTTCATGTCTTTTTTCACCCAAAGATAGCAATGCCCATCTCCCTGCCTCTTCCCCAGACTCTATTTTGGAGCTCCATTGCCAGTTGCTTAATACCCTGCTCTGCTAGCCATCACCCTACATTATCATCTTGCTCCCTTGATAGATCTTGATGCATGTGAGGCATGATAACGCAATGAAAATATAGCTGCTCAAAAGAGACAACAAGAAAATTCAGTGAGTGGAAGACTCACATTGGTCCTTGATGTCACAGATGACACAGCTGAGATCTTTTGTAACACTGATCTGTTCTGATAAGCCAGTATCTCCTCTAGTTATTGATCTTGTTCCTGCCTCCCCATCCTCCAAATCACGTATATTGTCCGTGGGTTTTTATATTGAGTACTTTTCTTAGTTCCTGCATGCATGTCTCCACATTACATTAGTTCTTGTGAGAAAAACAGCTTTTCCATCCACCACACCACCAACTGTTACACTTTCCAAGAGCGCACTCTTCACATACAGTGTGGTGTGGCTGTATTACTCACAAAAGCATTAAGATTAACTCTTCACTGTAACTTTGGGCCGGAATCAGACACTGTCCAATATCTGTCACAATAATTACTGGAAAAAAAGAGCCCTTAGGCCCACTGACAGAAGAGGGCCTTTAAAATCAAAGGATATTCCTTTGTAGACAAGAAGAGGAGACCTTAATCTCATGCTGTTCCATTTCTGGCTAGATATAACAATTACTTCGTCTTGCTGGGAAACACCGTGGTTAGAGAGACACATTTCACTCTGCACTGAGAGGAGAAGCTCACGCAAGTGTCTCATTTAGCATCCTAAATCTGATATATACTTAGGGCAATTTTTACATAATAAATAATGAATCACTGTTATCCTTCTGGATGGCAGTATGATCTTTGCCCTTCCCCCGCCTCCAAAGACCCTCTAGCCAAAGTGTGGGTTCCAGCAGCAAATTTTGAGGTGCAATAGTAAATCAGTTAACCCTCTCGTGTCCCGCATTGCTGACGTGTGGAAGGGGTATGCTATGAACTCACCAAATGCTAAGAAATTTTGTTTAGGGTTTGTGTCCTCAAGCATACAACAAGCTGCCAGAAGGTCTGGTGCGCAGAGCCCAAAATACAAGCCTCCACCTATATAGCACAGAAATAGCTCCATTAGCTGTTAATGTGTCAGGAAATGATACTTTAGGCACCTCTAGGAGGAGGGTATGATATGCATAGCTATTGGGCTAAAATAATAAAATGCCCTAAGACCCTTAGAGGAAAGAGCTGATATAACTTGAGTTCTCATAGGGTAAATTATTTACGATCTCTTCATCTGAATTATTTATATTACTTCAATTTTTATGCCTTAGAGGTAGATTTCTATTATGCAGACCTAGTCATCTAAAAGTTGGATATCTAGTCAAAGTGGCTTTCTAAGGTCACTAAATGGACAGTGGAAATATGGACAAGGTGAGGAAGAGCCACCCCTGCTGTCTCAGACACCCCTTTTAGACTCTCCACACTGACTAAAGAAGATAAAATGACTAGCACAAAACAAATGCCCATCTTTTGATGACTACAGTGGGTTTACATTGTCTTGTGTGAAGAGGAAAATTGATGGGTCCATCACAGTAGCTTTAACATTTCTCACTTTTCCTTTTCTTTGTGTAATCTCGGTATCCTAAATAATCTAACTGAATTAGCATTTTCATTTTTCTCTGGGATAAAATGGAGATACTCCTGAAAACTCCTGATTTTATGGATCCTGGTGTTGGGTGATAATTACAGTCTAACTGGAAAACAGGGACAGTGAGGAGCACCTGCTTCACGGGGAATGTGAGCACTCCATGTAGGAGAGCACAGCCTGGAGATCCCCATCAAGACTCACCAGCCACGGTCTGGCAAGTGTAGCCAAATGTGCACAGTGCCCACCCTGGGCATGTAGCTAGTCCCTGATCTGTGTGCACTGGTGAGACTGTCTGTGCCTGGTGCCCCTGCTCCAGTGCTGGGCCGGGACAGGGTGCAGGCATGGCCAACATGCTGGTCCTGGTCCCGTGGCCAGACCTGCGCTGAGGGCTCGGGCAGCTGGACACGGTGGCATGCAGGCGAGGGGCGGTAAGAGGCTGATGATTTGGGGAAGAGCATGAAGGAGAAAGAAAGAGTGAGATGGAGAATGAGAGGAAAGATGTGAAAATTGAAGAAATCACATGGAGGGAAAAGACAGCAATATGGGAAAAAAAGGAAGAAAAGGCTCTCCTGAAACATCAATAACAAAAAAGCAATATGCTGCTAGCCGATATCACTTAAGTTGCTCTCCAAGCAGGAAGATGGATGGATACATGATCAGGCACAGCAATCCCCTGGCATGGGGCAGCTTTTCTCTTCCCCCTTGCCTGGCTCCGCATGGCTTTCCTAGCACTCTGCCCTGCTCCCAGACGCCGGCTTAATGAATCACATTGACAGCTGGGCCGAGTATGTCACATCCCATCACACAGCACTCACGCTTCCATCCTCATGCACATTCATTCATTGCCATGGCGGGTCGCCCCAGAAATACAGACACAGCCTGGGATTTTCTAGCAGCCGCTGAAAGGAGGTGACAGCGGGACAGTCCTTGATGTCCCATCCATAGTCTACTGCCGAACGCATCCTGAAGAGAACAGCCTCTGTGAGGCAGTCACAGGAAGGGGAAGAAAACAGCCAGCACTCAGGCATTCTGAATATGCACATTTATATGTGGAAGCTGTTACAAATAAGATTATTTTAAAGCAATCACATTAATCAAGGTCTTTTTATGCATTTGCCGCAATGAGACATAAATGGAGTCACGAGTGTATGCTGAAAGTAAAGGTTAATCAAAGGCAGCTTCTAATTTTGGCAACTACATCCTTCTGCTGGTCTTTTCCAGAAAATATTCACTACATTTTTTTTCTTTTTTTTTTTTTATCTCTATATATATCCATCTCAGATTTTCTAAAAAGTAGGCATATATCACACCCATTTTTAAGTATCTGGAGAAAAAAATAGAGAACCTTTAAAATTTCAAAGCTACTTTGAAAAATGTGTTTTCAGCTTCAGTAGTTTTGACTGAGGCTTTTATACAGGTATTGTAAAAGGAGCTGACTGATTCTACGTTGGAGGCACTGAATGTAATCCCTTTAAGACAACCACCTGAGCTAGCAGAAAACCTCAGAGCAGTCCCAGAACATCCAGAAATTGTACAGTCTTGTTGATATATCTGTTCTTGGGGCATTATCTCTCACACACTGCCCAACTGGGAAGTATTTGGAAAGATTTTATGGACCGACTCAGCATTATTTGGTGAAATGACTGCAGAGTGCAGTGAGAGATAATTGTACCTACACCAGCTTTAAACAAGCTCAGTCCAACTGAAGAGGCTGTCTACCTGGCAATATCTGCTTTGGGGAAATGAAGATGTTGCGCCGGCTGTCACTCACTCAAACAGATCATCCGACAGCCCAGGTTTTTATCGCTGCTAAGCCTTGACAGCCCTGTTGGCACAAGTTGCAAGAGCGGTATTAAATCAGTGCAGTGTAGATCAGCTGGTTCTCTCGGAGCTCTCCTCCCCTTGGAGGTTAGGCAGATCCATCTGTGCAGAGCAAGGTTTGCAGGGCTTCCCAGACCCTCCTCTGCTGCACACCCAGCTCCTGCTGGAACAAAGCCAGGTGGTGATGCTTGATCCCATGGCACAGCGGCAGCGCTGACCTTGGCGCCGTTCTCTGCCATGAGCTGCACGCTTCCCATAAGTCATTAACTTACAGCTTTCTCCAGTCAGGAACGGAATTGCTGTAAAATAGCCCATACTGGATTTCAAAAAGAGAATGAGATAAACCAGGAAGTCACCTTTCCTCACTGAGAGCATTTTCTCTCCAAGAGCAAGCAGTTATAGTAGGACTGGTTCACATCCCATCTACACTGATTTCTCTGTGCTCCCTTTCTATATCCACTGTGCTTTTTCTTTTCACAGAGGAAGTCCCCCAGTAATTTTCTTTTCCTTGTTTTATCCCGTTTCCAAATTCAGATCTCTGATACTCTATCTTGTTTAAATGTCTTCTCTGCTCTGGTGCTGGATTCTTTCTACAAGGCAGGTATCAGGGGTAATTGAAAAAAAAAAAAAAAACTAACCCAGCTAGCTTAAAAATGTGTTACTTTTTTTCTCTTTTGTTATCATGTTCATATGCAATGGCCAGTCACATCTGGTAAATGATGGAGACCATGGGCTATTGAAAATTAAATAATTGTGCTCTAGAACTAAAAGCTTGCTCATTTTGCTTAGAGACTTTGGTTTGGGCATCTCTTATTATCACTTCAACAGAACCTAACTAGCAAACATGCCATATAAACATATCACTGGTGTTATAGGATAAAGTACAACCATCCAAGATGCTTCTCCAATAATGTGATGATTCAGAACTATTCGTGTGAGTTACGCACTGCCTTTCCCCAGAGATATTTTATTTTGCTCCATGGCTGTGTTTCCAGATTTTATCTTACTGCCGCTTACCATACTATTTGTTGTGTGGGTGTACTGCTCGTGAATATAGTCTAACTAGATTTACTTTGCAAATACTGTGAGCTTCAGCTGCAGTAACCACTCTGAAAGTTATTATGTCTTATCAATGTGCAAATATTATGTTCCTACCCACACTCTTCGTGCAGGTCTGCAGACGGGCTTCGGCAGTGCTTCAGATCTCCAGCCCAGTTAGTGCAAAGACCTAGGCTGAGAATTAGACTTCCCTAAGGTTTGAGGAGCTGAAACCCTCCAGCTCATGTCTGAGGCTTTAAAAGGGACCTAACCAATACTCTGAGTGTCTGTGCGTTTGTGTGCATGAGCATGGCGTACACCAGCACAAAGGCTCTTTATCAACAAAATTCCCCTCTGTCCTTTCCATCCCTCCCCCATCTCCTCTGGCTGGAGCTCAAGGGTATGTCAAAGGCCAGCTATAGCCTTTTAGAGGACTAGGAGACTCATGTGCCTTACTCAGGACGTGTGCTAAGGGAAATGGAGTGGTTACCTAGTTCAGGGAATACAGAGCAGGTCATTTTCTTCAGCTAATGGGAAATTTCCCTCCCCCATCTTTCTTCTTTCTGTTCTGCTCCTATTACAGTTCCTGTCAGTACTAGATAAAAGAGACCATTAATTCTGGTAGATAGCATGGGGGAACTAGGAATCCTTGTTCCTCATTATAGTGTTAGACTTAGCAGTCCCCGGGCTGTTATGAAACGCTGTAGAGGGGTCACAACAGGAAGTACAAGCAGCAGCGGTGAGTAAAATAAAGGCTTTCCTTCCTATTCTAAGATTTCAGAACTTCCTCGTCTTCCAGCTCTAAATCCTCTTACAGCTGTTGCATTTACTTAAGGGTTGTTTTTTTTCTTTTTCGGATTTCTGCCCAGGCCGCATTAAGGGTCCACCACCTGCTCACTTTTGCTGGCATCCTCAATTTACATGGAAAACAGGCAGAAGGAAAATAAAAAATGCAGCTTAATCAATCCCCAGAGGAGACCTTGAGCGCACTGGTCAAAGGTCTGCAGACTGCACGAGGTACTGACTCCCCTGGCTCCCTCTGAGCTCCTGCCATAACCCTCTGTCTTTCTGCCCCAGCCTCATTTCTCTTTTTTCTCATTAGACAGGGTGCTGACCTTCAGGATGGCAAAAAACCTTACAACGTATTCTGTATGTACCTGTTGACTCCTGTAACACAATTTAATTAAAATTTGATAGGATTTGGAGGTGGTTTGTCCATTTTGAGGCAGAGCAAATACAAATTGTCTGATAAACTCTTCTCAAAACCCAGAAGAGGAATTATTTACAACAAGGTGCAAAGAGTGCATCAGATCCTATTCATTTTATTTCTATGAGTGAATGGAATGACACAACAGAGCTAGGCAAGCAGGATCCAAACTGTTATTTTTCTTTCTCGGAATATCCCTGATCCTCATTCATCAAAAGTCCCAAGGACCTCTTTGCCAACGCAGGCAGCAAGTTGAACACAGAGCAGTACTGGAGCAGATCAAGTTAGTCTCACACTTAAACACTTGCTGAGCTGAAGCTCAGAGCAGCTTTTGAGATTTGGTCTTTTCTGCCACGCAAAATCTTTGAGAAAAGATGGTTGTTTTCAGCTTTCACACAGATTAATATGGGCTGGTCCATAATGTTTTTTAGTTGGGCTGATTACTTTACATGGGAACTTCTCAAACTGCACAAACAGAGCAGAAAGCAACAACTCACATGGGTTGGATTTCTTTTCTCTCCTCTGCTGTGACTATTTGCATGAGCGGAGATGCAAGGGCTACTCTGTAAATCCCGGGAAGATGGGTGAAAAGCAGGTTCCCAAACATATCCTGCCTGCTTACCACCACTCGTGGCAGCAGTAGGGAGGGCTGCAGCTCCAGGCCTGCGGACCATTTGGAAATGAAAAGAAAATGTCCAAACCAAACTGAAGCTGAGGAAATTCTGAGGAAATTCTGAGGAAATTAATAACTGAGTCCACTCCTCAGACAGCCAGCACGTTGCAGACAAGCTCCCTGTCTCCCCATATACTTCTTCAGTGTTCGGCTTTTGTTTCAGGCTCCTGTAGCTGCTCCAGCTGGAAGAGCCCTCAGGGCCTCCCTTGCAAAGCAACCTCTGCAGCTCCAGGATTGTGCGGCTGTCGGGCCCCCGGGCCTGGTGATCATCACTTTATCACGCTCTGCATGCAAGATGCAAGGCGAAGGAAGGGGGAAGGGAGTGCAATATAGTGTACGTGTATATAGCGGCTTTTCAAGTTTGCTCTGCAGCTACTGCTAGACTAGAGATGTTGATCCCGTGACTGTTTCTTTGCCTCTGTGCACCACGTAAATCAGAAAGGCTTGGAAAGGAAGGGAAAGGACAAATCCACCGCTCTGTCTTAGGAGACGGGATTAAAAATGCACCTTGGAAGGATTAGCCTTCTTCAGCCTCCGTCTGTAGATAGGCAGCGGTGCCCGTGGGCTAGGAGAACTCGTCAAAAGAAGGCATCGATAGAAAATGTAAATAGTCTTTCCTACAAAGATCAGAGCGCTAATGCCCAAGGCCTGAGCATTCAGTGAACAAAACTGAGCCCATAACGCTGCAAGCATTCCCTTCTTTAGTTTGGACCATTGCCTTGGGTTTCGTAGCCTTTAAATTACATGTTTTAGACACCTCCACCACCACACATACAAACACAAATTTAAGAATGGAGGTTCATGTTGCAAACAGCTGTTCTGCCTGGAAATGGGACTGCCTTGGCTCCCTGCGCCTGGCACTGTGGTGAAATCACTCCCTGCACCCCCAGGCACCTGCAGAAGGAGGGTTCACCTGAGCTCGTCCTCATCCTTCTGCAAAAAATCATCCGGGTTGGTTAGCTCACCCTGCTGAGGAGGAAGAGGTTGACTTACAGGAATCCTAATGCTGTGAAAATTAGGCTATTAGAAAATGTTGCAAATATGTTCTACTACTTAATGAGTCAGAACATCTTATTAAAAAATCATTTGTAAAGTAAAAATGGTGCTGGTGGCAGACATTTTATTTATTTAAATCCAGCCTCAGACTTGATCACAGTTTTTCACAGGATCCCTGCTTGTGTATGCATTTTTTAATGAAAATTTTCAAGATTTCTGTCTCTCTGCAGATTTTAAGGAATTAAACCTGACATGAAGAGTCCAATGACTAAATTTAAATATAACAGTGGAAAATATCCAGCCATTTAGATATTTGCAATGTTCCAATATGCAGTTTCTTCAAGTGTGAAAAAAAAAATAGGAAGGAAGGAAGGAAGGAAGGAAGGAAGGAAGGAAGGAAGGAAGGAAGGAAGGAAGGAAGGAAGGAAGGAAGG
>JAWLRI010000959.1:1133660-1144400 GCA_034781795.1 Crypturellus tataupa | reverse complement strand
AGGAAGGAAGGAAGGAAGGAAGGAAGGAAGGAAGGAAGGAAGGAAGGAAGGAAGGAAGGAAGGAAGGAAGGAAGAGGATAGAAAACTACCCACAAAATATTAGAACTAGACAACACAACTGGATTAAAAAATAATGGATCTTTCCTAAGATAAGCAGTTGCCTGCAAAATTTCAGTGAGCAGTGATCTCTGTGGATAGACTATTTTTTAGCACATATAAGCACGTGATGTAACAGAACTTTAAAGGATACCAGACAATACGCATATCAGGAAGATGTATATGCATATCCATGGAAATTCAGACACTACTTTCAAACAATAACTCCAAAATACTCTTTATTTTGCAGTTATCCTTTCCTCCCCCACTTTTGTACTTGTGGATGTCCTTCAATATTTTTATGAACTTGTCTGCTTGTGATTCTGAATAAAAAATAACCTTTTCAATCTAAGCCGAAATAGATTGAATTAAGCCAAGGCTGCACCAACATTAGCATGTAAATGATGCTTATAAAGTCAGTGCAATGTTTATTATAAAAGGTTTTGGAATACAATGCAATATATAGCAGATTTAATATATACTAGATTTTTGTTGCAAAATACTATTATTTCCCTTGTATTCCTTTTACATAGGGATGTATTATATTTTTCTGCTGAGTGTTTTCATTAATCGTATTTATAAAACACCAATTTTGTAGCTGATATTGTTTCCATACAAGGATGCATTTTAATGGATACTCTGCAATTACTCCTCACCAGCAATTATTTTTAGTAATATTTTTCTGCCACTTAACTAGTCAACTAGACATATGTAAAGACAGGACACACCTCACTAAGGAATGAACTATGTTTTACGGGCTTTATGCAATCGCATTCTGCCTAAAGACACCCTGAACTAATTTTGAACTCCTGAAAGAAGAGGGAGGTGAAGAAAGAGCAGACAGCGTGGCCAACGAGCTGATTGAAAGGGCAATCCAGAACAACAGTTCGGGTCTCACTTCCTAATGTATGCTGATTTCCAGTTCATTTCTGTGATCACCAGCTTCAAAAGTTGTGATGACTCTCTCAGTTCTTCTTCATTTACAGAAAAAAAAAGGAATGTCTCTATATATTTATATACATATTTAGGTCTTTCACAGTCTGTCAGCCTATTCATATGGATAATTAAGTCTCTCTTTCCACAGCCCATGTCAAAAGTGTAGATGCCCTAAAAAGGCTTGAGTGCTTCTTTTTCTAATGTGCTTCAACGCAAATATGTTGGCAATCACCTTGCGTGAGCTCATCCTCTCTAATAAACTATGCAGGACCAGGCTAGCTCAGTTCTTGTGCGATATCTATGAGAAAGCCCCTGGAGCCGTAAGGAAGCATAAGTCATTGTTTGCCATGGGATCACCCTCTGTTTGAATCATTTAATTACCTACAGACCAGCACACTGGCTGGGTGACTGAGGCGGCATCTAGACTTGCATGCTCAGGTGCAGCTCATATGGGGGCGAAATGCAGCCTTCTCTGCAGCAGCTGCTGCCAGGGGAAACAAAACCCCAAGTATGTACATATCCAAACCAGGATACTTGCTTAGGACTGCTGGGGAACCAGGGGCATGGGGATTGGTACTGGCTTTGGCTGAGGCCTCCCCTACCCCACAGCTGCTGTTAACAAATAGGAGATCTTTAATTCAGACTGCTCCAATGATCCCTGCCTTGTTTTATAAACCATAATAGTCTTTTTATCATCCCAGCTCAGATGCAAAGGGGTGATACCAAGGTCGATTCCACAGGTTTTACACAACAATCAAGAAATCTGGTCACCATCCTAGGTCTTTGTGTTAGCAATGAGTTAATTAGGTGCCAATCAAAATACATTTCCCTGCCCTATTTCTGCAGAAAGTTGCCTTTCCCCTCTTCTGACAGTCCTGTCTAGTCTGACAGGGAAAATCTGTTCATGGTCCTTAATCTGGTAATTAGTTTAACCTTGAGCAAATCTGTAAAGCGCATCAATCAAACTCTCGGCACTACCTGTCCAGCTTCTCATCTTTAGCTATGGCAAGCAGCTGCGGCTACAGACAAGGACAGAAGTCCCCTCATACACCTTTTCAAAACTGTTTGCTTTTTCAGGAGGAAGCTAGAAGGTAATATTTCATAAGTTAATTTCTAAATCCAGGATTGCTTGTATCACTAGTGTTATCTGCTAAATTAAATTGTGCTTCTTCCTCTTTAGTGTTTACTTCAAGAGTAACGTATTTAGCAGAAGCAACCCTCTTCTTTCCCAACTTTCCTCCTGCTAAACTAAATTAACCAAGCTCCAGTAGTCTCATCTGCTTAGTTAGACTCCTGGTGACAACCTTGTTAGCCTTTCTCTGCTCCTATTTAAGTTTAAATTCATGTTTCTTGAAGGTATTCGTATACATGACTTCTGCAGACTTGCTTTTACTGGAGGTCCACGCACCACAGAGGGTTTCATCTGGCATCCCCACCGTGGTGATAA
Source organism: Crypturellus tataupa (assembly GCA_034781795.1). NCBI lineage: Eukaryota > Metazoa > Chordata > Aves > Tinamiformes > Tinamidae > Crypturellus > Crypturellus tataupa. Next base: position 1,141,921 of record JAWLRI010000959.1, on the reverse strand, counting down.
CTCTGAATTTGCTGGTGCAGATTTTGTGCCCCAGGGAAGGGACACATAAACCTACTTGTGTCTCTTGTGTGCATTTTGGCGATGCTGGAGGCCCATGAACTGCCTGTTCCCAGAGAGCATAGAAAACAAGTGCTTAGTAATATAGTCTTCACAGTTAACAAAAAAAGAAAAAACTTTTTTTTTTCCCTCTCTTTTGATAATAACACTAGCAAAGGCAAGTCCCACTCTTATAGAGGAAGGCTGATGTAGGAAGCTTTTAAATAAAAAGTGAGGAGACCTAAATGAGATCTTATTGGCTATATTTTTTTTTCTTTTTCTGTAACTCTAGAATGACTGAAGTCGAGCTATTTCTGCTGAGCAAATGAGAATAAAAAGCTACTGAGAAAGAATGCATGGGATAAATATCTTAAAAATAGAACTTCAGTAAAGCAGTTGTTCTGTAACTGTGTAGCAATTGGATATGACTTAAATGGAAAATCATATGATTTAATCTCTAATAAATTCATATAAATTGTTGTATAGCAAAATATTTTCTGAAGCCTCTTCCAGCCTTGTCTATTTCTCACTCTCTTTATAAGACTTGGAAGTAAATTGGTTTTGTAACTGTTTAAAAAAAAGAAAGTGAGAATTTTGAAAGAGCTAAATCTTCTCAGGATATTAGAGTCATAAATTACTTTTAAAGAGCTTGAGACCAGAATCTTCTACCCAAATCAATAAATTACTCAGTTTTGTGGAACTATTTCCAAAAGCTATTGTTAGTGGGAAAATTCTCATTGAGCCTTAGTCAATGAGTTCTTCTGACATTGCAATATTAATACTCCAAGCACAAATTTTGTGAGATGTATTTACAGAAAAAGGAAGTCAGTAGGCTATCTGAATTTTGCCAGACATGATATAAAAGGAAATGCATTTTGCATACAGCACTATTGTGTCTGTGAAAATTGTCATCAAATTGCCTCTGAAAACACTGTCATTCTTTTGTTCGGTTGTATATTTATTTTCTAAGCTACTCATGAAGGGCTACAATCAATTCCCTTTTCTTAAACTCATTCAATGAAATCCTCAAATCATTTCATATAAAAATACAAAAATGCACAGTTTTATGGCTAGAAAGTAATAGGTTTATAGATGCATATGTAGTTTGGCAGCTCTGGGCATAGGGCAGAAATATGGAGCTGGCTTGTGGGTGTTCAGTTGCTTCCAATACTATCTGTCCCTATCTTGCAAAAACACTTCCTAATGCTCTTTCCTGACAGGCCAGGAGGCCGAAAGTGGAGCCTAGTTGAAATACAGGGTTGAAATCATCAGACCTCAGCCTTCCTCCCGTCAAGCAGTCTCGGTTTTCCCCAGCCAGGCTCTCTGTTTAAGGTTTTTACTACTTCTGCATTATGATAGTTCAAACGGTGCCTCGCCAAGCAAAACAGAATCTATTGCTGCTAATGGTTTCTGTCCTTCCCCTTTGCGCATGTACCCTCTTCTGCTGCAAAATACCATTTCTTTGCTGATGCCCTGATGTGGGAAGACTTTAACACACTTGTAGCCACGGAAACTTTCGGAACCAGAAAAGAGGCTGTCCCTTCGTCCCTTCAGAGGCAGCTGGCCTTTATAAATAAAGTCGTGAATCCAGGATTTTAGCACTCGTGCAATTCTGGTGCTTCAGCCTGCGTGTGCCCTCCTGGCGGAGCAAAGCTCTTGACGGCAGCCCGGGCGACAGGCCCTCCTGCGAGGGGCTGTCACGGCAGCTCTGCTCTCGGCGCAGCGCCTGTCCCTGCGGGGCCGTCACACCCGGCAGAGCGGTGCGAGCGGTGCCAATGGGAAAGGCAGGTATTCGCACAGCAGTGAAACCAAACGAGAGGGAGGGCAGAGGAGGGCAGGCTCCCAGGGGAGCGCTGTGGCACCGGACCCGCGTGGTTGGTGCAGCGGGGGCAGCGGTGGAGGCTACGAACCGCCCGGCTGGCGAAGCAACGCAGTGAATGGGCTTCAGGCTCCCCTCACGTCCACTGCGTTGGGTTGCTGGAGAGCTCTGTGGTTGTTGCAGTGGGAATAAAAATAGCCTTTGCTCACTCAGCGTCGCTTAGTTCAGCCCCTTGGTCTGCTTTTACTTGTGCTGAGGGCAGGACCAAGCCTTGCCGCTTTGATCTTGAACCGCTGAAGTTGAAAGTCGCTCTAGCGAGTGCAGGATCTAGCGAGGACACACGCTAGCCCAGTAAAATGAGTGGATGCAAATGTTCCCGTACCGTGCAATAAAAACGTACGCTATTCATGTATTTCGGGGAGGTGGAGGGAAAATGGGGTGGGGGATTGAGTTCATATATTAATGTATTTGGATTTAGCAATGCAGCTGGCCAAAGAGATGTGTCTACTTTTGGGCACCTCCCCTATCTGTACTGACTAGTTTTCCATTAATGGCAATGGGAGCTTAAACATTCCTCACACACGTAGACATACATGCAGTCTATATGCCTAAATATAGGCGTCTGGAGCTGAAGCCCATCTCCGATGTCAGATCTGTCCCATTCTCGTTTTACTTCTTCATTAAGTGGCCACTGGCGATTACCCTCATGAGCTGTTGCTGCATCACGGAGCCTACGCGAGTACTGACTGAGCGCCAGGAGAAGACTGGGTGGGCGACACGGGGGTCGCCTTGGATGGCACAAGGTGTCCCCGAGATGCTCAGGACGCGCAGCGGGGGCGGCGGAAGGGCTGCACCGCCGGATCCTGCACGCGTGCAGCCGCCGTGCAGCGCCGGGACGGAGCAGGGCAATAAAAGCAGCAGGAAGGAGGAGGGGGAAAGCCACAGCAGCAGGGTTTCCTCATGCGGGTTGCGCGCTGAAAGCGACCTTCCTCCTCGCCATGCTGCTACCAGGTCTTGACACTAAATGCCACAGCACAAAGGCAACAAATTAAAAGCTCTCTTTGATTTCATGTGATAAAATACTGTTTCGGGTGAACTGCACAACCTTAATACAAATTAGCAGAATTGGCAGAGGTGAGAAACAGGGATAGACTGCTTTTCTGTGCAAATTTTAGGTGGCATGTTCATGTGATGAAGAGCTGCAAGAGGAGACAGGCGGAGGGAAATCCTGGAGGATAGTGAAGGTTTGCCCCTAATTCCTGGGCATTCAGATTCCACCCCCGGGCCACGGTGGCGTGGCAGCAGATTTGTTGCTCTGGGATCATTTTTATGGAAATCCTAAACTCGCATGCATATCTCCATTTTTCATTTGGGGTAATTTAAGAATTTAGATTTATCCAAATCAATTTAGTGATTTGGATATACCTTTGAAAAAAGTCATCTTTGATTGCAAATCTTTGCAAATGAAGTCTCCATAAAATTCTCCTTTTTTTTTTCTAAAATACAACTAGCAGCACTAAAGAAGTGCAGATGTTTCTCACTTCCTCTAGTTGTTGAAAAGAGCTATTTGAAAGTGTGCACTGTGGGGAACACAGTCACTTCCTTACCATGTTTGGCCAGAGAAAGAGCCTGTACTAAACCCGGAAGTTCTGATTATTGTGCTGCTTATGAAAATATATTAAACATCTATTTTGCCTTCCTGCTGTTTTTTTCCCCTTTCTTTCTTTTTTTTCTTTTTTTTCCTTTTTTTTCTGTAAGAGAAGATTATATTTAGGTGTTGTATTGTTGAAAAGAAAAAAGCTGAGCTGTCTCTTACTCATCTCGACAATTTTATTTGACAGACTAGAATTCTGCAACTCGGATGAAACTAGCTAAAACACAGAGCAAGATTCAGCAAACACGCTCAGTGCATAAGTAAAGCGGCCAAAGGACCAAAGTCCCTAATGAATGCTCGCTTAAGTGAGTTTATATTATAATGACTACAAAAGCAATTAGGATACTAAAGGATCGAGCATGAGAGCAGTAAACTCTGAGTAAAGGAGTGCTTTAAAAAGTAGTGGGTTTATTACTGTTTGCATGAGAATGAAATTAAAATGCCACCATTTTCCTTTTCCAATATAGCTCTGCTGGGATGTGGCGCTAGCTGAATATCACTTTCGAATGCCAGCTAGCTAAGCTGCTACTCACGGCTGCTTTTTTTTCTGTCTCATGGAGGGTCACTGTCTCAAGGAAGTCAAATCAGACTCGCACCTCGGGAGCAGAATCATTTTTGTGCAAGCAGCATGGTGTGCGCATGAATGCCTGGGGTCTGCGTGTTGGGATGCTGGCACCCATTTGGCACAGGGAGCTGATCCCCCCAAGCACCCGTCCTGGGGCTGAGGCGCCCAGAGCTTCGACCCTTGTGCTCTGGGTTTTGCTGGCTCGGCTAATGAAGGGTGCAAACTGGAGCAGGCCTCAGGCCGAATCCCTCCAGGCGGTTGTGACAACTGAGCGAGAAGGTAAGCGAGAGCCACAGGCTCTTGTCACCCTGCACACCCCCGCCTGGCCGTGCTAGGCTTTTGGCTATACTCTTGCTGCGCGAGTCTTGCTGGAAACACTGTGTGCCGGCCCAGCTAGGGATGGAGGGAGCAGAGGTGGGTTTGGACATGCTCCCGAGCTGTCGGGGAGCTGCTGCTCCTCCCGTCACAGCGTGCGTGCCTCCCCGCCGTGCATGCACCCACATCTGCAGGAAGCGTGCTTTGCTCTGCGTGCCCTGGTGCCTAACACAGAGCGAAGCGGGCGAGGAAGGCGCAGCGTGCCGCGTAGCTGCGGGTGCCCATGACCCGTCCGTGTTCTGGCTCGCCGCTCCCGTGCCGGGCCGCGAGGTCCCCGTCGCTGCGCAGCGCCGGGCAGTGCAGCAGGAAGCCCGCAAGGGAGGAAATCTGCCCCTTTCCCAGCGACGGCCGTGCGTGTGTGAGGGTTTCTCCTCCCCCGGCGCCGAGGCTTGCTGAGGTTGGCTCTGCTGCGTTGCTCGTTTCAGAAGCACTCCGAGCGAATGCATCCTCCGCTGTAGGGTAGAGGCTACCGTCTGTCATCTGCCACCCGCAGACCCTGCCGTGCCCTCCCCCACTCGCCTCCCACGCGCTGCAGAGGTTTTGTGAGAGCAGCGCTCAGAAGCAGGATGTCTGGAGCCCTTTTTTCCCCCTCAGCCTGTTGCTCTGCAATGCAGAGAGATTCCATGCATTTTCCTGGCGTGACACGCCGCGACGCAGGAGATTAGAAAAATCCCCCTCTTTGGTAGCACAGCTCATCCGGCTTCTGCTTGGAGAATATTGTGATAGCAAGTTTCAGGAAGAAAGAGCAATTCTTTATTAGCAGTAGTACTAACAACAGCAGCAGCTACAACAGATTCTATGTGAGGTTCCCTGCATCAAAGAGTGCTTAGTGTTGCCTATCTCAGCTTTGCATGAACGACTTCTGGAAGCTTAAAGCCAGTATTCATCCTGCTTCACGGTGGCACCAGAAGAACCGCTCTGGGACCACAACTGCAAGGTTTGCAATGGCTCTTGTCCACAGATCCTTATGGCCTTTCTTAAGCAGAAAAAAAAAAAAAAAAAAAAAAAAAAAAAAAAAAAAAAAAGACATGTAGAGCTCTTTTTCCCACAAAATATTTTTCTAAGTGCCTATCTACAGAGAGAAATCTATCTTGTACCCAAGCTAGGGGTTTCCAGCCACTTTCCTCCATCTTCCAGCTACCTTCTTTCCTCTGTCTAAACCTCAGGAATTTCCACAGCCTGAGAAACAAGTAAATAAATAAATAAGAAATCCCACTCCATCTTCTCACAAACATTTGTGCCGCTTTCACTCCAGGAAGGAGTACACAGCACAGTGTAATGAATGGACAGCCTGTCTGCTCCCTGCATTTTCCCTCTGTGCTTCAGATGAGCTCATGTGCCACCTTCTCTCTTCCACCCTGAGGCTCGGGCTGGCCTTTAGACCCCGGGAGCAGCACTCAGCTCTTAAATTCAACCTGATTTTCCCCTCCTTTTCCTGTTTTTGCATGCAGCTTCTCCTCACTTCCTGCCACACTTGAGCACTACCTGTGCTTGCGAATGATACCCGTGATAAACTTCACTGTCGGTTAATGTAGTGAGACAGCTGAGGTTAACCATCAACCTTCGCTGGCATCCCAGAAGCACTGAGAAGACTAACAATGCTTTAGGGGACAAAAGGTTGAAAAGAGGGCCAGCCGTGGCACACCCCACTCCCACCATCGCATCTTCCCAGTGGGTACTAATGGGTGGCTAAAAGGCTGGTCCTCACCACGCACACCAGTGGGCGTTTTCGTGGGCGTTTAAACAGGAACAGGATCCAAGGGCACCAGGTGCAGCCACGCATTGTTTGTATTGGCTTTGGTCTCCAGTTTATTATACCAAATATTGCCCAGCTGATTGCTCACTGCGTTCCTAACGCTGCTGCTCTGTGCACTTGGTAGCTGCTCGCTTGCAGCATCTACACGGAGGGAGCTGGTGCTCCGGGGGCTCTACCCGTGCTGGCGCCTGCCCCAGCGACAGGCTGCGACGCTCACCCAAGGACAGGAGTCCAAAGCAAAGGTGAGACCGTGGGCAGAGGGAAATCCATCCTGGGCTGAAGCATCAACAGCATCTCGGCAGCCTTGGAGGGCTGCTATAACCCATTTTAAAAGCAGCCCCATTTCCCTTCCTCGCCATCTCACATAGCCGTTGTCATTGCGATGCTGGTAGCTCCCCCGTCACAGCCAAGCCATGCACCCAAGCCACCTTCCTGCCCTCTTGCAGTGGAGTGAGATAAAGGTGTTTCTATCAAGCTTATGTCGCACCCTGACTCATGCCACTAAATGCAGCCAATGGGGTGTGTTTCTTCCTGTGTGTTTGTATCATGTACAGCGGAAGATACATTGAACCAGTTTTCCAGAAGAGGTAACAGGATTTAAGGTACCACTTGCTGAGGTATCTGAAGGAATTGGCAGAAATGAGTACAGTGTTCCTTAAATTATCCATGATTCACCCCTCTATGAAATCATGCCATTTCATGTTTACCTTTTTATTATTATTATTATTTTCTGTGCTGTCTGAGACTATATCTGTTCTTGTATTTTATTAGACTTCGAGGTCAAGGGTTCTGAACTTGTTTGTCATTGTCTTCTTAGTGTGCAATAAAAACACATATGCCAGCTTCATACAAGAACGGAAATCTAGCTTTCAAGTGAAGTTTTCAATGTTTGCTTCATCACACATAATTCTCCAGGTGTCTGAATGCTTATTGAGTCAGTAAAGATTTCCTGTGTTTATAAGGAAAAGATTATACATTTCTTTTCCAAGCACATCCAAAGTGCGTCTCTCCATGAAGTCTGTCTGACTCCATCATTTCACAACCTTCCTGTATGGCTTGAACCCTTAAGCATTAGCCTGGCTAAGTTAATAATTTTGGTTTATGTTTTACACTGTAGATATAGAGAATATAGGGTTAGAAGGAACTGTAAGAGGTCATTGGATCAAGTCCTCTAATCCATAAGGTAGACTCAACTCTAGCTTACAGCATCCAGAGGCAAGGATCTCTGCAGAAGGCGAATAGTTCAAGTTCACTCTAACTGGTCTGTGTATAGGGCTACTTTTGCAGCAGGCAGGAAAGGGTGCTGCTAACTCCCATGCATGCTCCATAGGTGAGATCTCTGGGAGGTCTTTTCCACCCAGACTGCTGTCTTTGCCCCAGTCTGGGGTTCAATAGCATCTATGCAGCTGCACAGATAACAAATGACACCGGTGACTCAGGTGAGAATGTCCAAATTCAGGTATCACATTAATTCCTTTTACACTTGTGCAAGCTTTTAAATATCGAAAGCCACAGAACTGCCTGGTTGTCTTTCCAGCTGGTGTTCCCATAATCCCGGAAGAGTCACTATATTGCCAGTGTTCATCTCCCTTCTCTGAGAAGACGAATGATTGAGAGTCATAGCCAAGGAATACATTACAAGAAGCACTGCAGCACTCACTGATCAAATACTATGGCACTATCCCAATAACACATATGGTGACAGAACAGGGAAATAACTCATGCTATGATGACCTAATGACACAAATCATATGTGGCTTCTGCTGCCCAGAGCTCATGCTGGCCTCTGACATGCAGGTGCTCATTTCCTGCCTTCATGCCTCCTGCTAAATTACCACAAGGCCATAGAATAATGAAGTTTGTAAGAGACTTCTGGAAGTTGTTTGCTCAAAGTAGGGACAATTTTGCAGTTACATCAGGATGCTCTCTGAACCTTTGGAGTTTTGAGTACCTCCAAGGATGGAAGTTTTCCAGTGTCTCTGTCTCCAGTGTTTGGCCACACTTATTGTCCAAAGTTTTTTTTTTTTTTTTTTTTTTTCCTACTATCTAATCCATT
>JAWLRI010000959.1:1114437-1126720 GCA_034781795.1 Crypturellus tataupa | reverse complement strand
TCTCCTCTCCTCTCCTCTCCTCTCCTCTCCTCTCCTCTCCTCTCCTCTCTTCTTCTCCTAACCAAACCTAGTAATACCACACAGTTTATGACCTGCCAAGACTCATGGTGGGGATAATTCTGCATTGTTCTGTTAGGCTCCATTCATGAAGCCCCAGCTCGCCCAGCTGAATATTCAAAACATGTCCCATGAATCATAGACTGTAATAACAGTTTCTTGGTATAAGGGTGTCCACATCTTCTGTTTTAGGTTTGTTCAGTGATCTAACTCCTGTGTAATCAAAAAGACCAAAATTAGCAGCCACTTTCCCTTTGTACTCAAGAGGTGTCTACAGCGGCTGACTGAACATCTCCTTACTTGCTAAAATAATCCTCGTTTAACATGAGAAAATTATTTGTCAGTCTGGTCAAAGACATGGTAATTCTTAAAAGTATCACTGAGAATGGTACATGCAGATAAACAGCTTTCATCTTCTGTGTGTATCATTTACCTTAAGCAGCATGTATACACTCTAATAAAGGCGATACTTCAGAATTTTGCTGGAGATATTTCTTTATCAGCCAAGGGCTGCCATGGTGCATGTTCCAAAGGGTTTCAGTATGTGTGTCTATCTTATTGGAAATACTGTTTTGCACATGAGGAAGAAACCTCTACCTATGATCCTTGTAAGCAGTTAACTACATGAAAATTTCACTGAATTTATAATAGCCCTGTAAATGCCAAAAGGAAAAACTGTCTGAACTTACAAGAGCCGTAGCTGAAAGCAGTGGATAGATAGTCCATTACGAGATTAAAAATATATACCCAACATCTGGAAAAAGCAATCTATAAGTAACCCACTAATGTGAAGATATTTCACAGGCAGAGGATAATGCCTCAGTCTTCATTAACTCTCTGGAAAGAATTCAGTGTATATGGCTGAAACTCAGCATAGAGTTATAAATAATTCACATTTGCAAAGAGTGGAACCTAGGTCTTGGTCTGATGTACAACAAACCGGATATTTAATCCTGCAAATCTTTGTTCATCAGTGTGACATTTACTCATCTAATTAGTCCCACTGGTTTCTGCCACCTTTACTTGGTTTGGAGCATGGCTATCCCATATTCCTTCACACAGCCGTGCAGAAGAGTGCAAACTGTCAGTATCTTCCTCATAATCCTAAGATTTTATAAGATTTAGTTTATTCTTTCTGGTGGCTCATTTTCTCTTAACACCGATGACATCTTAGAATGATATCGTGCCTGAAAACCTGTGTGAATAAGATGTCTATAATATAGCACTGATATAAGCTATAATGTATCAGTATTAAAATAAGTAAAGGGAAATTTTGAAACAAATATTAAGTGCTATGGGGCTGAGAGAGCCACTGGTTTTGTTTTTTTCTTATTTTAATGTGTGTCTTTGTGCATAGCTCTTTGTGAAGGATGACAGGCAAGATACTTCATCCCAAGGGGGGCGATGGCTCCAGATAGTCCCCTCCTTGCTGTCCCTGGGCCCTCAATACGTAACAGTGATGACCAGCTACTCCGGTTTGGAGCTCAGTTGCCAGATTGAGTCACGAAGAGATGGCCCTTCCTCCGCTCCCTCCTGCAAGGGGTGGTGCAGAAGTCAGTCACTAAGAGCAAAGCTCCAGCAAGGGTTTGCAACTTCCTTTGCTATATTTGGTTCGGGTCACAGCGTCCTTTTCCGAAGACCTGCAGCTCTGTTTGGTCCCCTGCCCTAGGACTCACATGAAGTCCTAGAGTGCCACAGTCATGCAGGCCAGTTCTGCATTGGGTCAACTCCTGACCGGCAGGAAAGCTGTCTCCTGCCACTGTGGTGGCAGCTTTCCACTGGACTCTGCACTAAGGTTTCCCGTGTTTTTGCCTTAGCGTACATGCCAGTCCCACTGCATATCATCCATGAGCTTATTGCACAAGTGACAAGCAGGACGTGCAGCCCCTCCACATCCCTGCTGCAAGATAAGCCTATGGTGTTGATATAAAATGTAATTGATTTCACTGTCGGAGCCAGACCTGCAGCTCACAGGCAAACTACTGAAATAATCTAAAGGAATCAATGATCTGCGATTAGTCTGCAACTTTCAGTATGTGAGATTGCTACTTCAAAAGTCCTAGTGAAAAATTGGCAATAGCACCCTTTCTTTCTCTATAGCTTGAATTTCCTTCTTTCTCTCTCCTTTCATATATGTCCCACATATATACTTGTCTGAGCACTCCTGGGAGGATGACATGTGGGGAAAAAATTAAAAAGGATTTACTGAGACTTAATTACACTGGCATAGCTAGCAGAAAAGGCCTAGATGTTTCAAATGTCAGTAGATCTGAAGATGTGTGGGCAGGATTTACAACACTCGGATGTTGCCACTGGTAACTAACTGCATTTTTAACCTTCCCACTGCTGGCTAGCAGCTCTGAAAGAGGAGAAGTCTGGGGACTTGCCACCAGAAATAAACATGCATATTAAAAAATAAAATAAATAAATAGAAAATAAAAACCACTGCTATGAAGCTGGGACAAACAAGAAGGATTACATAAAGGTCAGATAAGAGCCCTTTCTTCCTAATGGTCAGCCTACGCAGCGCCTAGTCCTTCCAGTTTGCTGACATGCCGCTGCTTCGGCTGCCAGATCAGCTGTTAGAAACCGGTCTTGTTGACTCCGTAAAGAGAGGAAAGGAAAGAGTGAAGCTTTTGCAGAGCATTTCACATGTGTAGATATCTTAGGCAGAAGACTTTTGATGGAGTCCCCCGGCAAAAAATTTGGCAGCAGACTCCTGCTACAAGTGAGAGATTTGGAAACACCAAGCAATCTGACAGACTATTAGACTGTATAATGGAGTCAGAAATATAATATGAAGTAAGGAGTAGCTGTTGGCAGAGGTGCTATGCAAACAATTTGGATATGAGGAGTGAGGACTAAAGAAAAAAACGAGGTTTCTGGGCATGCAATAGTGATATTACTAGGGCACCCCACCCAGAGGGAGAGGAATAAGCACACAGAAGGAAACGGGATTCAGATTTGGAAGAGGGTGGTAAAAAGGAAGAATGGATAAAAGGAGAGAGCAAGAACTTGGAATATGCTATTACACTTCATGTATCATTCAAAGATAGGAGATACTTCCATCCCTTCTGAGAAGTGTTTGGTGTCTCAGAGACATTACATTACTGGTCATTTACATTACTGGACATTTACATTACTGGTCTTAACTGGAGTCTCCAATGGCCAGATTTGTAGTGCCTTGAACATCTAGAAAGCTCCTGGAAGTTAAGGAAACCACGCAAGCTCCATGCCTGACATTTCACAGGGCCTCCAGCGAGAAAGGGAATTTCACAGGAAGCCATGAGTATCCAGCTGCTCAGTCTGTGTTATTCCTAAATGTGCATCTAACAGTGTTCTAGGTCTCCAAAACTGCAGATTTTCTGAAACTGTTCCTGGCCTCAGAATGCTTTCTGCTCTTCTTCTGATGTCAGAGAGCACAGCCAAGCTCCGTGTGGATGGCTACAGTGTGGCCCTTGCTGAAAACAAACTTCTGTGCATATCAGCTCACAGTTAAAAAGGATATAGAAGAGACTATTCTCATGCTGTGATACATGTGATTAAACAGTTCTGTTCCATTTAGAGACCTTTCAGAGAATGCCAGACTGTTCCTAGTTTTAACCTTTAAAATGCAGCAAGGACTTTGAGAGCTACTTTGTCATTTCTCAGTGTAACCCACACCTCCCACATACAGCAGAGATGATTTTAACAAGCAGGGAAGCAGCCGTATGTGGCTATGCACATGCTATTGACCCAGGCAAAAGGTGCATCTCTCCTGAAAAGACTTTTTACCTGCATGCCTCTCGACATCACGATAACACCTCGTGCTGAGAGGTGGTGCCATCCGTAACAGCCTCAGCCATTTTCTCTTCCCCCACTCCGTGTAATATTGGCAAAAGCAAAGCAAGAGACAGATTTTTTTCTGTGTCTCACACAAAAGAAACTAAAGTTACTCAAAAAAAAAAAAAAAAAAAAAAAAGGAAACATGAAGTTCTTCCTGGGAGCGCTGTTCTCTGCATGATCCAAGCAAGCATCAGCTGCCTTTATAGTCACGAGTTTTGCAGATGAGACTGTCTGGGATCCATCTATCTTGCCCTAACATGTCAGGGCAGTGGGATATAGTTCAGCTTTCTCTTCCAAAGATTTCTTGCTCCTAAATCATGCTGAAACAAACAGGTGGGACTAAAATCACTGATGCCTTTAATTCTCACTTCATTTCTCATAATGCTTTGTTTGCTGCTGCTAAGGTATGCTTGGATTATGCTCATTTCTCAAGGAAATCATTTTAACATTCCTTCCCTAATAGCCTTTAATGGCACCTACTAGCCTCTAATGTAATCTAGGGCTGGGGCTATCTGTAAGTACAAGGCTCACTGTCAAGAAAAGCCGTGATATACACTGAGAAGCCCTTAATCTAGTAATTAGGTTCTTAAGTAATAGATCTGCACACGAGCTGGTTTGTTTGCCCCCATCTTGAGATGGAAAGCAACCCCAAACCCAGCACACGAGCCTGGATTGGTAAGGTTCTGACTTAAGTCTCTGCAAGACTGGCATACTATGACCAGTATGTATCCCTACATAATCATTGTATAGATATAGCTGAAACTTCACTGCTGAGAGCTTCATTGACTACCGTTTCCCCCGAAAAAGGCTGCCTTGCCAATACACATAACAAGAAACGTATTTTCCAGGAGATTTTTTAAAAAGGTTCCAAGAAAAGATTGAACCTGGCAAGCACAAACAACCAAGAAAAGTCTTTTTTTGCTGCTGCTTTCAATTCAACTGACTAGTCCCCTCTGCTTGCTGAAAGAAGAGCAGTTTCCATTGCTGTTCTTGTTTTAAAGAAATCATGTGAAAAATTGTCCTTGGTGCTTCTGAACCCAGAGCGCCCAAGCGGTACCGGTGCCACCTGCTGCTCCCCGCTCCAGGCCGGCCAGCAAAAGCGCAGGGCTGCCCGAGCTCCGGGCATTCCCGAAGGGCAGAGCACACGGAGCAGGCTGAAGGGCGCTGGAGCGGGAATGGCAGGCGGACAGGGACCTGGGCATGCACAAACAGAGCACACAGCAGGCAGCAGCCCTGGGATGGACCAGAACTGGCTTATTTTTCAACAGCAGCTTGCAGATCATCTCGCCATAAAATGATGTGACAAGAAGGCTGAAAGGCAAGGTTAAAATAGAAGAAGCATCAGCTGGCTCAGGGCCTGTCCCAGGCTTGCCCTTGGGGAGCTTGGTATTGCCACCGGTGCACACTGCCAGGTGATGCTATGGACCAGTTTATACAGCTCCTTTTCACAAGAACCACAAATGGTGCAAATGAAACTGCTGGAAGTCTGGAGGGTGCACAACTGCATGAATATGCTTTCTTGCCTTGGAAATATCAATGCTAGGGGCTCATCCAGTTTTCTATTTGAAGACATTACTCTGAAAAAGCTTCCTTTTTATCATCACTGCTTGATTTTGTCATGCATTAAAAAAGAGGTGCAATACTTTACTTTTTTCAGGCTTTTCTCTCACAGTACTCTGCTCTGGGATGTTTTCTTTGATGCAAGATCAGTCATCTCCTATGCCAACCCTAGAAACTGAAGGTCAATTTTAATGATAACCTGAATGTTGAGGTCGCATCCAGTCACTGCAGTGTTGCATGCATGCAGGTGCACAAATACATGAAGGAAGTCTGCCAGAGTCAGTCATCTGGAGAGCAAGCAAAGAGGCAGTTGCAGTTTTTCAAGGCAAAATATAGCTGACGGAGTGAGATGCTACCCCTGTGGCAGCCTAGGAACTGCTTCATGTACAACTCACCTGTGCTTGGTAAAGGCAGTCACCGCTCAGACCTCTGGCCTGTTCTCACAAGTCAGCTCCATCCTGGCATGAGCAGTTTCTTAACAACACAGCTCTTCATATCCCTGGTTTTATGATGGTGAAATCATGTCAAGACCCCCACAAGTATTATCTCATCTAACCTTTTTGGATGCCAGGGTCTAAACTACTGTGTTATTCTTATTGTCTTGAATTTGATATGGTCATATCCTTTATAAGTGGGCAAATTACAGTCGTGCCATCCTGGAAATGACTTAGAGAAGCTTGCTTTCTTTCTTCTATTTGGCCAACACCTTGGTTTCCAAAATTCTACCTGTATTGTCTCAGAGAGGATCATAAAAATCTCTAAATTTGATCTAAAATTAGTTTTCATCCATGGTGTTATCCAATACTAAACTAGGACTCTCTGACATGGTAAGCAAGTGCTATGAGCTTTTCTCCATGAAGTTCCAATTTCCATTGGAAATACCATGCCATACTTTTCACTTATATCGTACTGACTGCTATTACTACTACATACTGGGTCAGTGTCATGCCCCATTTGGCAGGCAGGAAGAAGGAGAATCCTCTGTTGACTCAACTTTCTTAGAGAGGCCAGATGACACAGTGCAGGTGAGGTGAACCGAGATACATGAAAAAATGCTCTAGAGGGTGATTTTCAAATTATTGTTTAACTCAAAACATGGCTCAAAATCTAGCTGTGCGGGCAGAGGTGCTTAAAGATGAAATCCAAACATGAAGGTGATGTTCAGTTCTCAATTTGAGAGCATTTTGAAATATTATACCTACATAAAATATGCAATATGGTATATGGCTGTGTGTCATATGAAAAGGAAGCACCACTACAGGAAATCAAACATAAACTAATACTTATGAAAATTCATAAAATGGGTTAGGTGAGATTTGAACCATCTGAGCAGCTGGATTTCATCCTTTCAGTCTACTGGAGTCTTTAGATACGCAGATTCCAGCACATACGTCTGTCTTATTTTCAAGAACTGAATGTTGCTGCTGCAGTTTCAGATCACCGGAAGACATAACTGAATTATTCATTGCAAATATTATAGAACATGCAAATGCATTTCTCATTTCCTTTTTTTTTTTTCCAAAGTCTTCTCTAACCAATTTGTAAGCGTACTCAATATTAATGCATATTGTGCAAACATAGGGCACTCTGCAAATGTCTCTTCCTGGAATGTGGTAGGTCTACAGAGTCACATGAGATTGTTTCCACACCTAAATTGCAAGTCCTGGACCACATGTCAAAGATAAAGTGATTAAAGCATTTGGTCAATGCAGTAATGCTGCTTTTTTGTTTGCTTGCTTGTTTTGTTTCCAATAAAATATTTTGATTGAAAGTGCTGTGAATATTAGGGCGCTACTCAAATCCTGCAAGAAGATATAAACTACAATAAACCCATACATTCATTTGCAAAATACTGCCAAGTGAAAAATTTACACTAGGTATCCAGAGCCACCTGAAAACATGAGGCCATGGGACTTCTTTATCTTGTCTTTCTTTTTTTTTTCTTTTTTTTCCTTTTTAAGGACACTTTTTACAGCGTCACTCTGTTATTCACTATATAATTAATGTAATTAATTATATATTAATGTAATTAATGTCTGTAATTAATTATATAAATTTGACTCCATTTTGTCATCAACATCCTCTTCATGTGATGAAGCAGTGGTTGCAGAATTTCCCAGTTGCCAGCTCTCATTATGTTGCATGAATTTCATGATGTCTGGCAGTTTTTATAAAGCCCAAACTCTGAAAGACTGAAAAATCTCCTGAGAACCTCAGCTTTCAATTACAAGGAGAAAAAGGAATATTTTAGTCTCATAATTGAGAATACGAGAAAGAAAAATACCATTTCTGCTCCCATAGTATGCTGAAGGCTCGTTAACCCAAAGGCAAAATAAAATGAGTCCCAAAACACACTATGTTTCTTTTTTTCTTTTCTTTTTTTTTTTTTTTTTTTTAGCTGAGGAGGAAGGAGGGAATGGCAGAGAAGGGTCTTAAATATTTAAAATCTGCTGAGAATCATAGTGGAAATCAGGCCATTAGCCTTAACTGACATCAGAGACCAAAAAAAAAAAAAAAAAAAAAGCTCTTTCTTGTCACAAGTCACAGGGTTTTAAAATAGGTGCATGCTAAAAAAAAAAAATAGATCCCTTTAAAAAAAAAAATCATATCACAGGGACAATAGCAAATTAATCTGTCAGACAGTGTACAAATAATGGAAAGCTATTGCCTGGACTTGCCTTTGTGCAAAGTAACAGAATATCCCACTGAATATTTGCAGTTCAGTGTCCTTGCCTGTTGAACGGGAAACGCACAAAGCTGGCACGTCAGGCCAGCTCGTGACAGACAGCTCGCCAGGGCCATCACAGGTTGCTCTGCATAGTAATAGTGGCGCCTGGGAGCAAACAGGCACCAGCTACATCTTCTCTTGCTTCCTCACATCCCTTTTGGTATGAGCCCGGTGGAACTGCTGCACTAAACACTGTGCTACGTGCTCATCGTATTTTCTAGGATGCTTGGGTTAGTACATATTAATAAATTTTATTTCATTTGGTGGCTGTAGGTGTCAGCCATATATGATTACAATACAAGATAGGAACTGTTCATTTCTACACGGTTTCTAAGGGAAGTAAAGGGTTACTAGGGGAAGTGGTGTTTTACCACACATTCAGCATTACACAAAAATAGTCCAGAAGACCAAAATGCTTTCATTAAAGTCTCGGCTTTTCTTTAATTAACTTTAGTACCACAATGACCTATTTTGGATACTGCTAGCACATGCTTTCTGCACAGTATATACACTTAGTTAGCGATATCTTGGGAGGTGCCTGAAAATCATCTCTTTAAATATTGAGAAAAGAACAATTTGCCTCAGGATGGAGGGCAGAGCCTCGAGGGAGCAGCACTTCTGTGGGGGCAGGGAGGCAGCACCCACGCCGTGAGCCCTTTTATAGTACGTGAGACCAAAACCCCATTGCTCTTTCAGATGACCCTTCCCCACAAGCAGGTTTGGGGGGAGTTGTATTTTTTTTCTGCTCTTTTAGTGGGGTGAAAGCTTCTAGAATGACAGCCTAAGAGGTCTTTTTTTTTCAGCCACTGTGAACAACTAGTGTGGACAAAACCGCAAGCTACTGCAATCCATCCACCGGAGCGCTGTTTCCATGCAGTTGTGTGGGTAAGGAGGGCTGAGCCTCCTCACCTGCCCCCATGTGCCTTGGACACCAGACACGTAGCTGATGGTCATACCCTTGGTCTTCTGGCCAGCTTGAACTTGTGATCCACAAAGCGAAGGTCTCCTACCTTATTACTATTTTATTGGACGTTATTGGCTTTGCACACATACTTTCTTTCATTTATACAGAGCTACATACCACTTTCAAAAATATACATCTTTGCCTCTCTTAAAAACACACCAGTTTAGGCTTTCTCTGCAGAGATGAATCCACTGCAGCCAGACACTTGTTTCTGCTCACTTGCGCACGTACTGCTCAGTCTGCACACTTCTGAATTTAGTCATGTCACATCCTGTGTTACCTGATTAAGATCAGTAGTTGGGAGTTGATCATTTAATTGACTTTTCAGAAACTCAGCTAAAAGTTTCCTGTGCCTTCCCCTTTAAACATGGGAAATCAAATGCAAGCTTATAAAGCATGTACCAGCACAAGGAAAGGCTCACTTCATTACTTAACTCAACAGTTTAAATCACTGTGAGGTCCTTATGCCACCAGGTCTTCCCAAATATTTGTACGAACTGCATGAAAATGGCACAGGCATGAATCCTGGACTTTTGCCAAACACCTCCTTGCGCAGCTTTCAACCGCTACCATGGGACTCACCCAGGAGCACCCAATACCTTCAGCTAGCTCCTCCTCCAAAGCCATGGGCATCCACCAAGTCTAAGCTCAAGGATAGGATTTTGTTGCTGTGATCCTTGAAAAGCAGCGAGGGGAAAGGATGAAACCCCAAATCTACATGACCTCCCCAAGTTGAAGGCCAGTAACTTTCGAAAAATAATAATAATAACAAAATAAACAGACATGTCCAGAGAGACTATTTTTGCTTTACAGCAACTGGGTCAAATGAATACAGACTCAAGATCTAAATACAAAACTAAGGCACGGCAGAAACATGCTCACAAGCTCCCACAAGGCCTCTCTGAAAGCACTTTGTTTTCTCCAGAATGCGTAGTACTCACTTCAACATTTTAGGACAATGAGGAATATCATGACTACTGAAGTAAATTGCTAGCAGCCTCCTCAGCTCCGAAATTTCACAGTGTCATTTAAGAGATTAAGAAAAATAATCAAGGAAGTATCCTGGGCCTGCAAGCAACAGGGGGTGTTGCCGTTTACATACGGAATTAATTCAATCATTTCTTAATTTTACAAGCTATTAGCATTTTTTTCCCAAAATGTTTAGCTTTGAATTACGAGATAAATTATGAATTTTTACTCCAATTCTTAGGATCATTCTTAAGATCTCAGGTCAAGAGATTAGACAACAGTGTTCCAACACATTAGTTAACATTTTAGTTCTTTTAAATATATAGACCACCACTCACTATTTATCTTTAAAATGCGACAAAGCGGACTTTATATGCTACCCTATCATAATAATGAAGGTCTGTTTTCCTAAATTATTATTTAAAGAGACAACAGATATACAGAGCCGAGGTTCCGCCTGCGCAACAACGGTCGGGTTCTCACAAGAGCTCGGCTATGGGTGTGGCAAAGGAACAAGCGCAGCCAGATGTTTGTCTTTATCCATTTCTGTATTAAATTTCGAAGAATAAATACGTAAAGTGAAACATATACTCACATGGCAACAAATTATAAGCAATGCAATTTTTAGAAACCATCTAAAAATCAGCTTCGAGGTATGCAAATATATATTACTATTGATCAGAGCATGTACCAAAAAACTGATAATGACGACTGAGGTCCGAATCATCTCCAAAGGTTTTCTAGTATCCCACGTACCGGCAATTTAGGCTTCACATCCTTTTGATACAGTTCTCCAAACAGAGGACATAAATACCATCCAGGTTTTAAAACATTTTATTTGCATATTAAAAAAATTGTGCATTCCAATAATTAAAATCATTTGAACCAAAAAAAAAAAAAAAAAAATGGCACTCGATTAACTGCATTTTACAGCTCGCAGGACCTTGGTACAGCTTTGCATTTATTCGTGTGTTACTATAGTTTACTGTAGTCCCACCCAGGTTCTTCTTTCATCAACATGCAAGCTCTTTCATGCCACCAGGACCAAAGCCAGACAGGCAGAGGGAAAGGCAGCGCCTTCATTCAGTGTCAGTAGTTCTCTCTATTCTTTTGATGTGAAAGGGGCAGTACAGTCATTTTTAAACTTTATCCGACCTCTTTGCATCTTACAAAGTTAAACAGCTAAAAGAAGTAAAATAAGAAGGCAATGCTTGTGGAATGTACAGTGCATAATTTGGAAGGGCAGATTTCATTACGATTCACCCGCTTGCTTCTCCTGTTCAATTGCTGAAAGGGGAGGGGGGGGGAAAAGAGAAGAGAAAAATAAAGATCAAGAAGTCGAGAAATGCATTTACATGACAATTGCTACAGTTTTGTGAAAAAAAAAATCTAGGAAATTGAAATGTAATTTTTAGATTTAAAAAAAAATGCTTCGGGGTGGGTTTTTTTTAGGGTTCTGGGGCGGCGACCCCGCAGGCGGCTCCCTCCCTCCCTGCCGCCTCCCTCCCTCCTTCATTCCCTCCTTTCCTTCGCTCCCTCCCTCCTTCCCTTCCCTCCTCCCTCCGCTCTTTGTCTGGCGCGGCCCCGCGCCGCCGCCGCCGCCCGCACTCACTTTCTTTTGAAGGCAGCGGGTTTTTCTCTTGCGTCTCTGTCTTCTTCAATTTGGACTTGTCGAATTTCTCGATTTCGGCCATGTCGGGTTTGTCGGACATGTTGGCAGGTGACTCTGCGCACACAGCGGGACAGGAGCCCGTTACTCCCTCCCGCCGGGGCTGCGCGACCCCCGCGCCGCGCTACCCAGCCCCAGCCCGAGCCCGGCGCACGCCGGAGCGCAACCCCCGGCCGCGGCGGCTAGGGAAGGGGAGGGAAGGAGGGATGGGGGAAACGCCGATTTAATACAGCATCAGGGCGGCCCCCGCTCGCCCGCCGCCGGCCCCAGGGCTCGCACGCTGCGCTGAGGGCCACAATAGGGCGCCGGCGCCCGGGTTTTAACTCGTCGGGAAAATAAAAAAAAAAAAGCGGGAAAAAAAAAAAAAGAAAAATACATATTCATAAATAAGAAATGCAAAAATAACCCGCCCGCCCGGAGCACAACAAAGCCCGCTGGCCGCTCCCGGCGCGCAGCGCCACCGCCCTGCAGCAGCGCGGCCCCGAGACAATAGCCCCTGCGAGACAATAGC